>JAHWGI010000193.1:15000-19754 GCA_029379305.1 Frankliniella fusca | reverse complement strand
ACCTGTCATCGACGCTTCTACAGTCCACCGCTCTACCAACTTAAACACTTTATTCGTAAAATTTCACAGGTAAAAAATAGTTTACAATAAGGTTGTTAATTGTAATAGTGTTATATAATAAAAGAAAAAAAAGCTAAAAAGCTTTTAAAAAAAAACCTGCTTCGGGATGGTATTTGAACCCGGGTATTTTGGTTGACAATCCGTGAGGTAGCCCGTTGCGCTGCAGAGCGGGTCTACCTACCGCGCTGAAAATAGCGCACCTCCCTCCCCTCTCCAGTTCTCTCCTCCCTCTTCCACTTTCTCCTCCTTCTCCCTCTCCTCCTTTCTCCTCTTAGTATCATTTATTATATCCTCTTTTAACCCTTTTTTTTTGTTATCTTTTCTCAATTTTCAAAACATCATTTTACAGTACACACAAGGAATCAGAATATACAAGCATGTTCATAGTAACAGTTCAACAAATAATTATCAGATTTAAATTTCATTTCTTCTTTGCATTCGGCTTCTTACTTCTTGTCTTCACTCCTCCTTTTTCTTCTGGGCTTCCACTTGCTTCTCTCTTCCTGCTCAGGCTTCTGCTTCTCATCATTCCCTCCACGATTTTCCATCTCTCCGCATTCCTTCTTTTCTCCTCGGCGCCAATCTCCCCTCCCGTCGTCTGCTTGCTCACCGGGTGTTGTTGTGGCTGGGTCTTGCAGGTGGGCGCGACATCGGCTTCTGCTGTGACGTCAGCTGGTGGCGGGCTGGGCTGGCGGATGACGTCAGCTGACGGCTCGCTTGCAGCGGGCGGCGGGGGGAGGAGGGGGGGGCGCACCGCTCGGCTCAGGCTCTGCCTCCGAATCGTCGGCGGGCGGCGGCTCTTCGGTCTCATGCTGTCTCTCTCTTACTTCATGCTTCTTACGGCGCTTCTCCGGACACTTCGAACGCAGATGATCGGTCGAGGAGCACACTGAACACGTGCGTGGCTGGCCCGGGTACTCGACGAATACCGTCCAGCCACAGATGTTAACAAAGTTTGGGATGTGTTCACGCATCTCAAAAATCACGGTCCTAACTCCCGACCAAAGACCACAGAACGGATGACCCTCTCCATACCGATCTCTCTCCGACTCAAGGACATCTCCGTACTCTTCCAGGGCCTCACACATGTTACTCGTACTCACTTCAATTGGAAGATTTATAATTTTCATGGTGATGAGCTGTTGGCCGTTGACGGTCAAGAACACAGTGCGCTCCGATCCGTCTTCACACTTCATCTTCCGTTTGCGATTCGACAGCATATCTTGAATCACCTCTTCGGTTAAAGCCGGCCTCTTGAACTTTAAATGCACCCGGCTCCCCCCAAATTCTTCTTCAACACCCTCAAGGTCACGGCACGAACGGCGTAGATTTTTGGTCACAAACAAAAATATATCCGAGGCTGGTGGGCGGCCTCCCTCCTTCTTCAGAAAGGGTCGTTGTGCAGATGCGGAGAATTTCTTTGGAGTCGGCCATCTTAGATCTGTACACAAACAATCGTAGCGCGAGCAGCTGCTCTCGGGAGCTGCCACCGGCGTCCGTCTCCTCTGGCGGTCGAGGCCGGACTGAAGTGATTCCGCCCAGGATCGAACTGGGGACCTTCTGCGTGTTAGGCAGATGTGATAACCGCTACACCACGGAATCGGGATGGTGGCCTCGCTGTCGGCTGCGCTTCATGAATCTACGTCACAAGCTCGTTGTGTAGGACGACGGTCACGGACCAGCAGGTCGCCGCACTACATTGCATGCCAGCCCTTGGCACAACAAACGAACGAACGAACGAACGAACGAACGAACGAACGAACGAACGAACGAACGAACGAACGAACGAACAAACAAACAAGCAAAAGGGTGCGCTGCGACAGCCGGGAATCGAACCCGGATCAACTGCTTGGAAGGCAACTATGCTAACCACTACACCACTGTCGCTCTGTCGGCCTCTTGATGGGTCCGGGAGGATCCACGACCTCTCATGTGCCGGGGACAGGTCGTAGGTCACTGTTGCCGGCGCCGTCGTGGGCAGAGGGCGTGCTAGGCGAAATCTGGCAGCATCACCCTCGTGCGATTCCGTGGTGTAGCGGTTATCACGTCTGCTTCACACGCAGAAGGTCCCCGGTTCGATCCCGGGCGGAATCATATCTCTCTTTTGCTGATCCTGTGCAGCTCGGTGACCGCGTGTAGCCGTCCGGCCGACGCCTGGCGGAGAGGATGAGTGCACGGCAAGGGGGCGCTGCCTAGAGTGGACTCCGTGGCGCAACGGTAGCGCGTCTGACTCCAGATCAGAAGGTTGCGTGTTCAAATCACGTCGGGGTCAGTGGCCACTAATGTTTTTGCCCCCTGCCGGCGTCACCCACTCGGTGTTACGATCGCTGGCGCTAGCCTGCTGGTGCCGGGGCGTGGGCCGCAATCACCATGCCCACTGGGAGTAACCGTTCTGTCGGCGCCTCGGTAGCGCAGTAGGCAGCGCGTCAGTCTCATAATCTGAAGGCCGTGAGTTCGATCCTCACCCGGGGCACACCTTTTGTCCCGCCTGTCCGGCCCTCCCTTCCCGACGTCGGGCCGGTCCTTTTGCCCGGGCCTCCAGCACAATTTCCACTCAGCACGTCGTACAACACGGCCCCCATGGCTCAGTGGTTAGAGCACCGGTCTATCCGGTTGATCTCCTTCGCATCCGCCCATCGGAACGTAAGAACCTTAAAAGAAGAATTGTAAGCGATGTTATTAGATGGTCAAGGGACCTGTACGTCGAACACATGACTGGCCACAGGCAGTACAGCAAGGACGTAGACTTGTTTGCAGACTCTTGATTTTGACGGCTAGTCCATGGAGACTCATGGCGCCCAGCTGGCAGTTTCCCTGTGGCGCCTTCGCTGACCCTTAAGAAGACTGCACGGGAAGGGGAGTCAAGTGCTGAAGGGCAGCAGGCGCCACACGGCGGTAGTAAGTTCCCCGGCGTTGCGGCGTTGCGGGGGGCCACTGCTACTGCTGACCAGCTGGGCGCCCCAGCCGGCGGGGAGACGCGGGGGCGGCGACGACGGGGGTCTTGCAGCTTGCTGCAGGCGTCCTCCTAGTGCCAGAACCCGGACCCCCACATCTGTTGAAGAAAAGAAGAATAAAAGTCCATCAAGAGTACACTGCAAGATCTAATTTCACATTTTTAAAATGTTCAATACTTACCAACCGTACTTTGCGATATGCTCCTGTACTTACCTTCACTCTCACGTGCTTAACGCAAAGCTCCTTGTCTACAAGCTTTTGCAATTACTTTTGTTTCCTTTGCAAATTTATTTATTTACTTCATTTAAAAACAAAGCTGCTGTATTCAACTTTTGTTAAGGATTTCTTCTTTATTCACGTACTAATCGTTTGTATTTATGTGCTCAGGTCCCGCCCCAGCGAGAGAGAAACTAACACCGACTTCATCCTCAACCAAGAATTCGCTTAAGATCAGGGGCGGGGCTGCGTCGCGCCCCATCCACTCAAGCAGCGTCCGTTTTTTATTACATTAACCTTATTGTTCTCTTTATTTCATATTTTATATATTTACTGTATATTTTAGATTGTTTAACTAAGCAACTCAGTAGCATTTTATATTTTACAAAATGATTGTAAAATTTCTTTTTATTCAAAAGCCTCCGGCTTATCAATTGATGTTATTTGCTTCAAGCAACATTTAATATTTTTCAAAACAAATGTAATCTACAAACAATTATATAATAAATGAGATATAAACCGGGGGTCGGGAGTTCGAATCTCCCTGGGGGCATACCTTTTGGTGTCGTCGCGTCACATCCCGTGGTCGAACCCGTACTGTCCCGTGCGCCAGTCCGTCAAGGCCATCCGATATGGTCTAGTGGTTAGGATTTCTGGCTTTCACCCAGGAGGCCCGGGTTCGATTGCCGGTATCGGAAAGACTCTTTTTCATTTTGCGAGCAGCGGGCCGCAGTCAGGTCGGAAGTGTCGGCGACGGCCGACGGCGACGACGAATGCGAGGCGGTCGAAAAAAAGAGCGCCTCCTTCGAGCCGGATTTGAACCAGCGACCTATGGATGCCCGCACGGCGAGTGACTCGCCAACCACCTACAGTCCACCGCTCTACCAACTGAGCTATCGAAGGATCATGTGTAGAGGTGTGGGCCCGTGGCGTGGCATGCGATGCGTGGTGGTCATAGCGGGCAGCCGAGGCGCAGCAGCAGGGCCAGCGTTCGGCCCGTGGGTCGTGCAGCGTCGGTCGTGCCTGCAAAGTGCCTGTGAAAGTGCGTATTGTGTTGCGTATTGCGTATATTGCGGTTTTTGCGGCACTTGGCACTTGGGCCTGTGGGCCTGTGTGCCTGTGGGCCTGTGGGCAAACGTTGGCAAAAGGTGAACGTGGCCCATGGGGGGATCGAACCCACGACCTTCGCGTTATTAGCACGACGCTCTAACCAACTGAGCTAATGGGCCAGCGATGGTGGTTGGGACGGAGCGGAGCGATCAGGAGGATTGGGGAGAGAGAAAGAGAGGGGGGTATCGGGGAGCGCGGCCAGAGCGGCGACGTCTGCTCATGGTCGTCCGAGATGCGAGCTACCATCATCCGGCCGAAATAGCTCAGTTGGGAGAGCGTTAGACTGAAGATCTAAATGTCCCCGGTTCAATCCCGGGTTTCGGCAGTCGCGTCGACTTTTGTCGCTGCTTTTGCCTTTTGTCTCCTCTCGACTCCTGACTCAGTCCACGGTCACCAAAACGAAACGGACGACA
>JAHWGI010000193.1:0-12500 GCA_029379305.1 Frankliniella fusca | reverse complement strand
CATCCCAGCACGCTGGCATCTGACTCGTGTTTCGCGTTCCACGGCTCTGCATCGGGTGGGGTCTATGCCGACTTTCTACTGTCACCAAAGCAGAGCACGTACCGCGGGTCCTGTGGCGCAACGGATAACGCGTCTGACTACGGATCAGAAGATTCCAGGTTCGAATCCTGGCAGGATCGTCCATGCTTTTGTGGACGGCCGGCGGCGAGCCGCCGTCCACCCACGTTTTGCATGGCGCTGCCCGGACACCCTTGGTCGTGTCACTCGACCGGTGCAGCCTGTGTGCCTCCCTCCGTCCTGAGTCCATTGACGCCACTCGAGCGATCGGCAGCGCTATGCCAGGCGCCACCATCCATCCGCATCGGTGGTTCAGTGGTAGAATGCTCGCCTGCCACGCGGGCGGCCCGGGTTCGATTCCCGGCCGATGCAAGTCTTTTTGTTATCGTTGCGAACGATAGCATGCCTCGTGGCGAATGGCACGACCAGCGCTTGCACCATCTGACGACGGACGGGCTGCTTGGCACCCAACTGGCCTCCGTGGCGCAATGGTTAGCGCGTTCGGCTGTTAACCGAAAGGTTGGTGGTTCGACCCCACCCGGGGGCGTGCAGTTTTGCAGGAAGTGGTTCCTTTTCCCAAAAGGGCTGGGCAGCGGTACGCGCCCCGTTGCGTACGGGGGCAGGAGCAGCCATAGCCACACCTGCAGCCGCAGGTCCTGTGCGCTGGCCCCGGATGTGACGCAACCGGCACGGCCCCAGTCACACGCAGACCGTGTGGCCTAATGGATAAGGCGTCGGACTTCGGATCCGAAGATTGCAGGTTCGAGTCCTGTCACGGTCGTCGAAGAGGCCACCCCTCTTTTGAGGCCCTCACTGTAAACTGGGGAACGGCGGACGTCCATATTTAGTTTTTGTGGAATATTTTCTAAACGCGCTATTCAATTTTATTTTCGATGAAACCATCGGATTTCTTGTCGAATTGCGATTCAAACGAGCATACATATGATAGGGTTCCGACCCATAGTTTGCTAACTCGCGCAAGTACATTATTCCTTTAGGCATTCTTGTAAATCTGTCACTGTAGCTCAGAACCCTATGACATGCATGCTCGTTCAAACCGGAATTTTACAAGGAATCCGATGGTTCCATCGGGAATGAAAATGGAAAGCGTGTTTCGGAAATATTCCACAAAAACCCAATTATGACGTGCGTTCTCCGTTTTCGGATGACGTCCGTCATTCTGCCGTTTACAGTGCTCATACATTTTGCAGAAACAGCAAAATCCTGGCAGCGGTGGGATTCGAACCCACGCCTCCGAGGAGACTGGTGCCTTAAACCAGCGCCTTAGACCGCTCGGCCACGCTACCCGATGACGACGCGACGTGCGCTCCCCAAATCCATTTGGCGTGCTGCCATCGGCGCCGTTAGTGGGCGGCGGACGCGTCTTAGCAAAAGTGATTCCGCCCAGGATCGAACTGGGGACCTTCTGCGTGTTAGGCAGATGTGATAACCGCTACACCACGGAATCGGGATGGTGGCCTCGCTGTCGGCTGCGCTTCATGAATCTACGTCACAAGCTCGTTGTGTAGGACGACGGTCACGGACCAGCAGGTCGCCGCACTACATTGCATGCCAGCCCTTGGCACAACAAACGAACGAACGAACGAACGAACGAACGAACGAACGAACGAACGAACGAACAAACAAACAAGCAAAAGGGTGCGCTGCGACAGCCGGGAATCGAACCCGGATCAACTGCTTGGAAGGCAACTATGCTAACCACTACACCACTGTCGCTCTGTCGGCCTCTTGATGGGTCCGGGAGGATCCACGACCTCTCATGTGCCGGGGACAGGTCGTAGGTCACTGTTGCCGGCGCCGTCGTGGGCAGAGGGCGTGCTAGGCGAAATCTGGCAGCATCACCCTCGTGCGATTCCGTGGTGTAGCGGTTATCACGTCTGCTTCACACGCAGAAGGTCCCCGGTTCGATCCCGGGCGGAATCATATCTCTCTTTTGCTGATCCTGTGCAGCTCGGTGACCGCGTGTAGCCGTCCGGCCGACGCCTGGCGGAGAGGATGAGTGCACGGCAAGGGGGCGCTGCCTAGAGTGGACTCCGTGGCGCAACGGTAGCGCGTCTGACTCCAGATCAGAAGGTTGCGTGTTCAAATCACGTCGGGGTCAGTGGCCACTAATGTTTTTGCCCCCTGCCGGCGTCACCCACTCGGTGTTACGATCGCTGGCGCTAGCCTGCTGGCAGAGACCTGCAACGGTCGAGTCGCCGGATCCGAGAGCGAGCGAGTGAGCGAGCAAACGCGCCCCCCTCCCACCTCAGTCCGAGTGTCCGGCTGCTTCGGTGACGGACCGCATCGGTCCGGCACGGCCAGCCCGCCCCAAGCCCGCCCCGCACCTCTCCCCTCCTCGCCCCTCACCCGTCTCGAGTCGACGCTGTGATCCGACAACCCGACAACTCGACAAGCGATCCGACAAAAATTGGCGGTCGGACGGTCGGATGGCATGGTTTTGGCGGACGGTCGAACCCGGATAAACTGCACTGAGCGTTGTCGGATCGATTTTTAGTGGCCGATCCGACCGTTGCAGGTCTCTGCCTGCTGGTGCCGGGGCGTGGGCCGCAATCACCATGCCCACTGGGAGTAACCGTTCTGTCGGCGCCTCGGTAGCGCAGTAGGCAGCGCGTCAGTCTCATAATCTGAAGGCCGTGAGTTCGATCCTCACCCGGGGCACACCTTTTGTCCCGCCTGTCCGGCCCTCCCTTCCCGACGTCGGGCCGGTCCTTTTGCCCGGGCCTCCAGCACAATTTCCACTCAGCACGTCGTACAACACGGCCCCCATGGCTCAGTGGTTAGAGCACCGGTCTTGTAAACCGGGGGTCGGGAGTTCGAATCTCCCTGGGGGCATACCTTTTGGTGTCGTCGCGTCACATCCCGTGGTCGAACCCGTACTGTCCCGTGCGCCGGTCCGTCATGGCCATCCGATATGGTCTAGTGGTTAGGATTTCTGGCTTTCACCCAGGAGGCCCGGGTTCGATTGCCGGTATCGGAAAGACTCTTTTTCATTTTGCGAGCAGCGGGCCGCAGTCAGGTCGGAAGTGTCGGCGACGGCCGACGGCGACGACGAATGCGAGGCGGTCGAAAAAAAGAGCGCCTCCTTCGAGCCGGATTTGAACCAGCGACCTATGGATGCCCGCACGGCGAGTGACTCGCCAACCACCTACAGTCCACCGCTCTACCAACTGAGCTATCGAAGGATCATGTGTAGAGGTGTGGGCCCGTGGCGTGGCATGCGATGCGTGGTGGTCATAGCGGGCAGCCGAGGCGCAGCAGCAGGGCCAGCGTTCGGCCCGTGGGTCGTGCAGCGTCGGTCGTGCCTGCAAAGTGCCTGTGAAAGTGCGTATTGTGTTGCGTATTGCGTATATTGCGGTTTTTGCGGCACTTGGCACTTGGGCCTGTGGGCCTGTGTGCCTGTGGGCCTGTGGGCCAACGTTGGCAAAAGGTGAACGTGGCCCATGGGGGGATCGAACCCACGACCTTCGCGTTATTAGCACGACGCTCTAACCAACTGAGCTAATGGGCCAGCGATAGTGGTTGGGACTGAGCGGAGCGATCAGGAGGATTGGGGAGAGAGAAAGAGAGGGGGGTATCGGGGAGCGCGGCCAGAGCGGCGACGTCTGCTCATGGTCGTCCGAGATGCGAGCTACCATCATCCGGCCGAAATAGCTCAGTTGGGAGAGCGTTAGACTGAAGATCTAAATGTCCCCGGTTCAATCCCGGGTTTCGGCAGTCGCGTCGACTTTTGTCGCTGCTTTTGCCTTTTGTCTCCTCTCGACTCCTGACTCAGTCCACGGTCACCAAAACGAAACGGACGACAAAAGAGACGTGCCGTGACCAGGATTCGAACCTGGGTTATCGCGGCCACAACGCGAGGTACTTTTTTTTTTTTTAAACACATTTATTCAAATGGAAAACAGGTTTTAACAGACAACAATAATAATTTTTAACAATGAGAGAAAAAAAAAATATAAAAATAAAATAATAACAACAGTTAAAAAAAAGAAACAATTGAGCATAAATTTGCTGTTTAGCGCACACACATATTTTTTTTTTTTTTTAAAAAAAATCATTTTTTTTAGTCAGTAACCTTTACTGCCGCTCGATCTTTTCTCCTTCTCTCTCAATCCCCGCCTCCGCTCTCCACCTTGCCTGTCGCTCTACTCAGCCTCCATCTCTCTTACTCCCCTTCTCTCCGCTTTCCTGCCGGTTTGTGGTTCCTCTCCACCTTCCCCCTCCCTCCCGCTCGCTCCGACTACTGTAGCAGTACAGTAGGCAGCACTCCGGCTGCGCGGGGGTCGGCCGTAAGCACCGATGGGGCTTTGCTCACGGCCTACGCGGTTGCGCCCGCGCGCGGAGCGCGCCGCCAATCAGCACCGCCAGTGGCCCCCCTCCGGCCCGCAGACCCGGCGGCTTGACGGCGCCGCGCGGCGCGTGCCGTCCCTCTCCGCGGTGGGAAGAGCTTGGCCCGCGAGTCTTCCAGGGTACGGCGAGCACGCCGCGGGGTAAACTGTCGGCGACGCGCCGCGCCCTGGGGCCGCGGGGCTGCGGCCGCCGAGGGCGCGTCCGTGTTGATGGTAAGTCACTTCACTCTGTTATGTCCATTGATTTATGGCACGTCAAATAGTTTGATTATGTCCGCTACTTTTTTAGGGCACGTCAATAATATCTCGCTACGTTTTCTTTTCACGCGGCGCAGGACCCGCCCTACGTCGTGGCCGGGCGTGGTCAGCAGGGCCTCGACTACGGTGCCCAGGAGCCACGCCAGTGCCTCCCCCGCCCACTGCGAGGGAGTGTCGCAGTCGGGGTCGGTGAGGATGCTCGGGGTGACCGCGTCGCTGGCGGCGCCCGTCAGCCGCGCTGCCTGCCTCGCTGTCCACCTCCACAGCACCCTCGTCGTCGGTCTGCAGGCGGTCAGCTGGTGGAGGACCGAGTCGACCTCCCCGCAGGTGTTGCAGCGGGGGTCATCTGCCTGGTTGGTGCGGTGCAGTTTTGCCTTGCAGGGGACGATGTCGTGGACGGTGCGGTACCACGCCGCCCTGGTGTCGAGCGGCAGCAGCGTGGAGTGTACTCGCCGCCAAACCACGGCCCAGTTGGTGTCGGGCCGGGCGCGCTCCACGCGCGGCACGGCGGTGCTGGTCGCCGCCATGGAGTGGAGCAGCGACTTGGTCAGCTCCTTGCCGACCTTGTCCGTGGGCACCTGTACGGAAGCGCGAGTGTCTCGGGCGACCTTGAAGTACTGCACCGGGGCGGGCAGCACCTCGCCGTCGCTGTACAGGGCGTCAAGCACGTCCAGCCAGGCGCCGGATAGCGTGCGGACGCTCGCCCTCTGTGCCGTCAGCCAGCGTGACACGAACATGGCCTTCGCCCTCGTGGTTGGGTCGTGGAGCCCGAGGCCGCCTCGGCCAGGAGGCAGGCACAGCACATCGAAGGCGACACGGAGCGGCTCGCCGGCCCAGAGCATCGCCGACAGAGCCCTCTTGGCGTCCTTCAGGATGCCAGCGGGCAGCGGCAGGACCTGTGCTGTGTGCCACAAGACGGAGAGTGCATAAGTGTTACAGTACCGTACCCGCTGGCAGATGTTGAGTACTCGTAGCCTGGCGTCAACGAGCGTGGCACGCAGCGCCCGCATCCGCGCCGGCCAGTTCGCTGCCATCATGCCCCTGACCGTCCTTGTGAAGGTGACGCCCAGGATCCGGACCTCGTCGACGTAGGGGTACGGGCACGGCGTTGTCCTGCTCCAGGAACCGAGCGGCAGGACCTTGGACTTGGCAGGGTTGACGCGCAGGCCGGACTCCACACCGTAGGCCTCCAGCACCGTGGAGAGCGTCTCGACCTCGTTGGCGTTGTCGAGAATCGCCGTCGCGTCGTCGACGTATGCTGAGGCCGCGAGGCGGAGCGGCGCGCCGCCCTCGATGACCCCAGGCAGCGTCAGGCCGACGAGCTTGATGTTGAGTGCCTTGATAAGAGGAGACATCACGATGTTAAATAAAATCATTGAGAGCGGACACCCTTGCCTCACCCCGCGGCCGAGCCGCACCGCCTCCGTCAGCGACCCGTTCAGCTTGATCCTCGTTGCTGCTCCTTCGTACATGCTGGCGACCAGGTTGACGAGGTCCCCTGACACGCCGTACCGCCGGAGGACAGCCCACATGTAGTCATGCCGGACGTTATTGAAGGCGCCGGCGAAGTCCACCGACGCGATGCACGCTGCCGTGCGACTTCCGCGCTGCCGGTCCGCCAAGTCGACGGCCGCGACGACATCCCGCAGATCAGCGAGCGCTCCGTGCATGTTGCGTGCGCTGCCGGCTCCGCCACCGCCCCGCACCTGCATCGGATGCAGCAGCTTGTCCTGGAGCACGCTCAGCCGCCGCGTCACCACCCTGGAAAATATTTTCCCGTCAACATTCAGCAGAGTAATCGGTCGCAAATCACCTATTTTTCGCACTGGAGTGGCCTTTGGTATTAAAGTCATTATGCCTATCTTGTGACTGGGGGCGACGCGGCGTCTCTCCATCATGGTGTTGACGACGGCGAGGAGATCGTCACCCAGGACACTCCATGTGGTGACGTAGAATTCGGCTGTCAGTCCGTCCTCTCCGGGGCTCCTACCGCGAGGGGACAGCCGGAGGGCCTCGGCAAGCTCCTCCTTGGTGACCGGCTTCAGCAGGGCCTCATTGTCCTCGGCGGTGACAGAGGTGGTGACGACCTCGTCGAGGATGCTGTGATGCACCGGCTGCTGGTCTGCAGGCGGCGCGCCAAGAACATGTTGGTAGTGCTGCTGGGCGTGCCGGAGCAGGTCATCCTGATTGGTAAGCACTACGCCGTCCCCGTCCTGCAGGCTGCTAATCCTGGAGGTTACGCGGCGCCGGATGACCGCGGCGACCTGGTGCATCCCGGGGACCTCACCGTCGCAGTGCTCGGCCTTGGAGCGCGCCGACAGGCCAGGCAGGCGGCGGGCCAGGATGTTGGTGACCCTCTGCTTGATGTCCTCGGTGCGCGGGTCAGCCGGGGCGCCCGGCACCCGCTGCGCTGTCAGCTCATCCAGGCAATTACTGTAAAAATTCAGCAAGCTCTCCTCCTCCTCTCTGAACTGCCGTGCGAGCGCCGCGCACAGAGCCCTCACTCTCACCTTGCCTTCCTCCCACCAGTCCATCACCTCCCGGCCGCCCCTCTCCTCCTGCCACTTGGACCAGAAGTCGGCGAAGCGCGTCCGGAACCTCTCTTCGCGGAGCAGTGCTGGGTCTATTTTCCATAGATTGGACTTGCCTGGAGGGTAGGCAATCCCGGGTGGCTGCGGTGCACCTGCGTCAAGTGGGCTGCCTACCTGGCACGGCGGAATGGCCTCGCAGATCTCCAGCATGACGCCGACGTGGTCGGTCACCGGCACGGTGTGCAGGCTGATGGCGCGCGGCGACCACGGCCCCGCCGCCCCCGTGTACCATCGGTCCAGCCTGGACGCGCACAGCGGCGAGTAGCAGGTATAGCCAGCTTCGTCTGGGCGCAGCCGGCGCCACGCGTCCTCAAGTCGCGCGCGCTCCACGACCGCTCGCAGCACCGGGCACGGGTGAGCAGTGCCCGTCGTGTCGTTCTTGTGCAGCACGGCGTTGAAGTCTCCACCCAGTATCAACTGCTCTCCGACGTCTGTGAGGACAAGAGGAAGCTGATGGGTAAAGAAGTCTACTCTGTCCTTACGACCCTGTGACCCGGACGGCGCGTAGACGTTGGCGATGGTGACGTCACCGATCCTCGCGCTCACTGCGCGGCCGCTGGGGAGCCTCCGCACGTCGCGCAGCGGGACGCCTCGACGCCAGAGGATAGCGGTGCCGCGGCCGGCTTCACCGACGTTGACGGCCTCCTCATACCCAGCGACGCAGACCCGCGGCGCTGTCACCTCCTGCAGGAACACAATTTCGGGCGCGAGTCTCTCAATACAGTTAATAATGTATGACATTTTGTGTGCCGCGGAGACGGCGCAGATATTAAGGGTGAGGAGTTTCATTTCTTAATATTTGGTTGAAGCGTGGGCTTTTTCTTTGCATTTGCTGAATCCCCCATTTTGGATGCTTGGCGCTTGGCCCGCCCTTCGTTCGGGAGACCAACGCCGTGAATGTATCGGGTGACGTCGCTCCGGCTGCGCGTGTTGAGCCTCGGAGGTTTCTCCACCGGCCCCCCCTCCCCCGGTCCGGTCTTCTCGGCCGTGCCCTCGGACTCTCGACTCTCTTGCCGTTGGAGGTAATTAAAAATGTTTTCTGACGCTAGACTACTGAGGGGCGTCAGATCCTGCTCTACGGCTCCTCCTGGAAAGCCGGATGGTGTGTCCGGTGCCCAAGTTTTAGGGCTGCCGATGATGGTGGCAGTTGACATGTATTCGTTTAGAACGTCGTGGTTGATATTGATTGGGGGTGGGTCGGGCGGTTGAGAGCCATCAAACACAAAGTTGGGGGTGGTGGCCCTCTCCGGAATAAGGAGCTTTAATTTCCCCCCTGACTTTTTGCTGGATCCTTTGCTGGCGCCACCTGCGTCGCCACCGCTGTTCGGGGGGGCGTCGCCTCCGCTCGAAGCTGTGACGTCATGACAGCCGTCGCCCAGGGCGCCGGCGCCGCTGCCGCTACTACCGCTGACTCCGCCGCCGCTGCTACCACCGCTGCCTCCGCCGCTCGGCTCGGCCTGGCTGTCAACAACAACACTGTTGCCGCCCGGCGGGCCGTCTGCTGCACCGCCTCCCTCCTCCTCTTCTTCCCACAAATCCTCGCTAACTCCCCCTCCTCCACTCACCACCGACGAAAAGGAAGCCGGCTGTCCTTTTTGCGTGCATTTATTCCTAAGGTGTCCGGGTTTAGAGCAGATCATACAGGTGGGGACTTGGCCCGGGTACAAGATGAGCGCTCTATGGCCT
This sequence comes from Frankliniella fusca, assembly GCA_029379305.1. Taxonomy (NCBI): domain Eukaryota; kingdom Metazoa; phylum Arthropoda; class Insecta; order Thysanoptera; family Thripidae; genus Frankliniella; species Frankliniella fusca. The sequence goes on along the minus strand of JAHWGI010000193.1, from coordinate 3,538 downwards.
TCGATAACAATGTATGATGGGATCGGCTTAGTGATCTCCATGCGCACTGTGCGCGTCCCTGTCATAACCTTGAAGCGATGCTTCACATCGTACATTTCATCCTTCGGTATCGCCGTTACTCTGCCAAAATTGTTCAGCGCCTGCACGACGCCGGCCGCACTGACCTCAAACGGCAGCCTGAGCACGCGCACCAGGCGGGTGCCGAGGCCCACGAGCTCCACCTCTACTTGGCTCAAAACATTGTTTCCGTGACGAAATTGGTATATGGGGGTACTCACAATTTCTTCGCACTTCTTCCCGCTGAGTAGCTTGACAAACACGCGGCGGAGAGGCACTTCCAGTTGAATTCCAACAACATCTTCCTCCTTCAATTTCAGGGTCTCGTCCAAAAAGCTGTGCACTTCCAGTGAAGTAAAGGCGGGGCAGGCTTTATCGAACAGTAGCACAACAGTATTCTTGCGCTTCGCCATGGCACAGCGGTGCCACGGCGCACCGGTAAAATAAGGTAAACAATATCCAGACTTGCACCGTGTTCGCGTACGTAGGCGGGGCTTATTGGCCGGAGCCGTACACCTGGCCCGTTACGCACGTCCGTCCCGACCGACAGACGCTACTTTATACATGCTCAACTCCACGCCAGGATCATATTGTCCCCTTCGCAAAGCAGTCAGTCGCGTCCTCTCTCTCGCATCTGGCCCCACGTCACGAAAAACATTGCTGATCTACGGCGGGAATCGACCGGGTCGCCCGCGTGGCCGGCGAGCATTCTCCACTAACTGAACACACGATACGTGATGGGGCAAGACGGCTTGCAAGTCGTTGACGATTTGAGTTAGCCTTCTCCGCTGACCTCGAGCGATGAATAACTCATGCGGTAGGATGTGGGTGGCCAGTCAGTCGCGATCCTCTCTCGCATCTTGCCACCGCGTCACGAACAAACATTGGATCGGCCGGGAATCGAATCGGTGTCGCCCGCGTGGCAGGCGAGGCATTCTCCACTAGAACACCGATGCTGATGGGCAAGACGGCTGCAAAGCGTTGCGATGTGAGAGAGCCTCTCCGCGGCTGCTGAGCGAGAAAAATAACCACCCTCAAGGGAAAGCTGTGGGTGGCCAGTCAGTCGCGCCCTCTCTCGCATACTTGCCAGCGTCCACGAAAACATTGCATCGGCTCGGGAAATCGAATCGGGTCGCACGCGTGGCATGGCGAGCATTCTCCACTGAACCACCGATGCTGATGGGGCCAGACGGCTTGCAGAAGCGTTGCGATTTGAGAGAGCCTCTCGCGGCACTGAAGCGAGAAACTCAAGGAAGGATGTGGGTGGCCAGGCAGTCGCGTCCTCTCACTCGCATCTTGCCCGCGCGTCACGACACAATTACATTGCATCGGCCGGGAATCGAACTCGGGTCGCCGCGCGTGGCAGGCGAGCACATACTCCACCTGAACGACGATGACTGATGCGGGCAGACGGCTTGCAAATGCGTAGCGATTTGAGAGGCAGCCACATTCTCCGCGGCTGAGCGAGATGAAAACTCAAGCGGAAAGGATGTGGTGGCCATGTCGCAGTCGCGTCTTCCTCTCGCATCTTGCCCGCGTCACTCGAAAAACATTGCATCGGACCGGGAATCGAAATCGGGTCGCCCGCGTGGCAGGCGAGCATTCTCCCACTGACATCACGATGCTGATGGGGCGAGACGCTTGCAAACGCCGCGTGCGAATTTTGAGAGAGCCTTTCTCCGCGGCTGAGCGACGAGACATCACAGGAAGGATGTGGGTGTAATCCCGTGCGCTCACGTCAGTCGCGTCTCTCTCTCGCATCTTGCCCGCGTCACGACGAAAAAGATTGCATCGGCGGGAAGCGAACCCGGAGGTCGCCGCGTGGCAGGCGAGCATTCTCATTGAACACGATGCTGACAGCAAGACGGATTGCGATAAGCTGTTGCGATTAGAGAGAGCCCCTTCTCGCGGCTGAGCGAGACTCAGGGAAGGATGTGGGTGCACGACGTTAAGCCAAGGTAGTCTGCTGTACACGTCTTCGCAAGATGCTTGGAACGTTACGATGACGTGTCGTCTGCTCATCCGACGCTCGAATCGGTAGAAGCGTCAGCGGACGTTCGCTCACTAGTCCTCGGTTATATTGTGGTTATTTAAACATATACAATAATTTTTGTGGTCGGTGGTCAGTATCCCGCTGTCACGCGGGAGACCGGGGTTCGATTCCCCGCCGGGGAGTATCTTTTTCTTCTTATATGAATGAGGATCTCATTAGTAAGAAGAAGAAAGGAACAAGAACGGCGCGACCCATAACAAACGAACATAACCCGATCAGAGAATAATCGAAAATTGCACATGTTTCGGCATGAATTTGATTTGTATTATATCCCAGCTTTCAAATCTTTTAAGGAAATACTATGGAAAATTTTGTTCTGGGATTAAAAATCCAGAGACGATAAATTCTCTTGAGGATTGAAACACTTTTCCGTATGGAAAATGTATAGATTCCAGAGTCCTTTTTCCACACGTTTTTCATGTGGTTTCTAAATCCATAAGGCTTATTAAATCCAGAGTGGTGGTATGGAAGTCTAAAGCACGAACACCACCAAGTGCCAAAATTAGTAATAGACACCATGTCTCTACCAAAATTCGCTAAAAGCTCTAAATTCGAGCTCTAATTTTCATTACGTCTACTCGTTTTAGAGATACAGGGGGGGTTGAAAATCACATTTTTCCGTTTAACAATATAATGTTTTTAATGCGATGCGACTTTGTTGATACTGTAATCGGCATGCCTCTATCACTTTCTGATAAAAGTTCTTGATGATTCTAACATTAGGGATTTTTTTTTTCTGTATGGAAAAATGTAACGGAAAAAGTCCTTAGGGAAATATAATCCTTAATAAAACTCCAGAAAGACTTACTCTAGAAAAAATAAATCCAGAGTCAAGGTTTTTTTCCACTGTGGAAAATTAATTTTCATGAAAGAAACCAGATTTTCTATCTGCAATTTAAAATCCAGATCGATTTTCTTTAAGAGATTCAAAAGCTGGGATGATTCAAAATTAAGTGTTGGAGCTGTGTTGCAACTATTAGTTTTGTTAGAAATGCGAATATATGACGTGGTCTTTCTGCTTGTTATGGGTTCGAGCTACGCTACGCCACGCATCTTCCCTCCTTCTTGTTACTAAGTGAGGTCCCCATTATTCAAATCGTCTTTCCCCTGGCGTTGGCAAATACATATAGGCATGCGGGCCGGGCGATGGCGAGCCGCAGTATCGTGCTGATTCAGCTCGACCGTCCTGAGATCGGTATCGGACCAGAAATCAGCTGTGAGAGGAAAGCACCGCCTGGGAGAGAGACGGGGAGTGCGCAGGTCGGAGGTGACGGTTGAGTGGGGATCAGTGCGTGGCGTGAGGCTAGGGTCGGGGTATAGGGATCCGCTGTCGAGACTGGAGAAAAATGAATCTTCACTACAAGGTCCGTCCGGGATGTGAACTAACTGGGGACATCTCGCATCCTCAGCGAGAATCATACCCCTAGA
>JAHWGI010000192.1:0-37682 GCA_029379305.1 Frankliniella fusca | reverse complement strand
TTTTTATCCCGGGACTCGTCCTCACGTCATAGGGAACAATGAAGTTTTGTCCCAGGATAATGTCCTCCGCTATGTCCGCTTCGAACGCCCACGCGTCGAAGGTGACACCCTTGATGGTCAGCTTGACCACTACAGGGCCAAGCAGAGGCGCGGCCTGCTTCTGAGCGGCGGCTCGCATGCGGATATGCGATTGCTCTAGTTTTAGGTCTGGAAGCAAACCATGCCTAAACAGAGTGATGGTCGAGCCGCTGTCTAGCAGCGCGTCCGCCCTCACGCCGTTTATGGACAAACCAATAACAGCGGAGGGCAGGGACACCGGCAAATCAGAATTTTCGCGGGTGGTGGGGGTGGCCGCGGTCCTCACGGTGACCGTCGGACGCGCGGCGTCGTCTAGTTTTTTGAACCGGACGCGCCGCCCTGCTCAGGCTTGGTAGGGCCCTGGTCAGGCTTGGTCGGGTCCTGGTCAGCCTTATCGCCCTTTTTGCCCTTTCCCCCACGCCGCCTACGTGGGTTATCCTGCCCGGGCTGGGAGGCGGGCGCCTGCTGGGTAGGCAACCCATTAGGCACATGTGCTGGAGCAGGCACATAGTACACAACGCAGGGGTTTGCGCCGGGGATCGGACCCGCGCGGCCCTCGGACTGACCGAGAGCCGGGCCCATTTGTTGTTTCTCACCACCCGCTCGACACTGACTGCGGTAGTGTCCTTTCTGGCCACAGCCGTAACACGTCACCTTGGACATGTCACGGGGGCGCCCGGTGCTGTTCTGGCCGGCCGCGGTGGAGGAGGTAGCTGCAGGCGCAGCCGACTGGCGCTGGGCCGCGAGCTCCTTCTCCATCCTAGTCTGCAGGTCGGCCAGCTGGGCGTGGCCGACGTTGACCACGCGGACAAGCTCATCCAGCTTCTTGCTGGTGGGGCTCGCACTAGCGCGACGAACGCGCTTGGGCGAGGCACCACGGTCATCAGCACCATGTTCAAGCTCGGCCCGCCGCAGCGCGTCTCGGAGCGAGTTGAAGCTGTCTCGCTTCCGACGGACAAACCGTTTGACAGTGCTGTCGGCGAGGCCGTGCACGAAGGCCTTGATCATCAGCTGCTGGAGGGCGCCCTCGGACATACCGGGGTGCGCCTCCATGGTGACGTCAGTGACGTCCGCCGCGAACTGACGCAGCGACTGACTGGCCTTCTGCTTCAAGCCGGCATAGCGCTTCTCCGCCTCGGCGCGGTTCGGCTCCGCGGAGAACCGCAAGCGCAGTGCTGAGTCCAAGGACTTGAAGTCCGTGCGCTTTCGCTCCGGCAGGTGCTTCAGGACGGCCTCCGCGTCCTCCGTTAGGAGCAGAGAGAGCTCCAGTCCCTTACGGCGGTCAGACCAGCCGCACTGGCGGGCGTGCTCCAGGAAACGAAACCTGAAGAGCACATAGTCGCCCTTGCCGTTGAACGGCAGCAGGCGGCGGCCGCTGCCGCCCCGGGAGCCCTGGGCCAGGGCCTGAGCCAGCAGGCTGAGGGCCGACCTGGGCGACGGGGAGCGCTCTCTTGAGGGCTCGCGACGGTGAGGCTGAGCACGGCGCGCATGGTGGGTACGGTCACGTGACTGTGACCGGCGACGGGACTGACCATCGCGGCGGTCACGGCGGGAGCACGAGCGCGACCTGGAGCGCCTCCTGCTTTGCCTCCTCTGGGAGCGTGAGCGGCTTTGAGAGAGCGAGAGGCTCCTGGAGCGGCTGGACAGCTGGCTGGTCTCGCGAGCACGGCGGCGGACAGACCGCGCACGGCTGCTCGACCTGCTGCTGCTCCTTGAGCGCCTGGTGCGCGAGGGCGAGCGCGGGAGAGACACGCTACGGCTCGGCGAGCGCCTGTGTGTCCTCGACCTGGACCTCCTTGAGCGGGATGGGGGCGGGCTAACCTCCAGCACCGAGACCTGGCGCTGGCGGCGGTCCTGCCGCGAGGGCCTGGACAGACCGGGCCCCGCGGTGCCAGCCCGGCTCGTGGCAGGCTGGACAGACAGGGAGCACGTCACGGCGGGCTGCACCCACGTGGAGGACGTGGTGCAGGTTGCCGCGGCGGACGGGGCGGGGCGGGCAGCAGCGGACCGTCCTGGACGCGACAGCATTCCCGTTCGCGGGTCGTAGGACAGGGCATCCGGTCCAGAGCCCACCAAGAAAGGCTCGCCGGCGGCGGCGTTGTCGCCGGCCGGCGTGGCCGATCTAGAAGGCCCCGCGAAGGAGAAGGGGTCAGGCCGAGAAAGGGGCCTAGAGGTGGAGCCAAAGCCAAACGTGGTGCCCCGGGCCATGCTGTCCGTCACCAGTGTGGACAGGGGCCCTGACACGGCAGCGGAGCTGGGCGCACCCGAGGAGACGGGCGGATCTGCCGGCTGCTGGGCCAGGGCGGCCCCCATGGTCCGCAAGAACGGGGACAACGCCGTGGAGGGCACGGCCCTGACAGGAGAGCGCGAGCGGGCCTGAGCCGCGCCCGGGCCGGTCCTGCTGGCGGGAAGGCTTTCCGTCGTGTTTTCCCGCTGACGCAGACGCGAGCTGCGCCGCGCCGGCGAGCTTGTGCTCCTCGTCGACATTGCCAACACCGAGATTTGTGTTGCAAAATTAAAAGTGCAGTTCGTGAACGAATGCGAAGTGAAGGCGCCCGCAATCCGCCCCTGGTTAAGCACACCCCGACGTCAGACAGACCGCGCCAGGTTGCACTACACTCAGAAACGGATGCACTACGCGAGTTTTCCCAGGCTCAAGCGGAAACACCAGCCGTCCTAAAAGAACAGCGGAAACACCAGCACAGAGCTCAGGATGAGGACAGGCGGCTCCAACACCTCGGACAGACCGTAGGCGAAGGAGGGACCAATGGGTAACAAACCGCAAAGGTGCACACGAACCGCCGACAAGCGTCCACTTGTCGCCTCTACTCACACAGCACCAACACAGACACAAACACTCACGAACAGACCTTATAGCACAGCGTGAAGATCGGCGGCGAAACTCGGACGCAGAAAATAAAAGCTACTCAAGGGACAGACCCGAGAGCTTGTAAGAGAGAGAGAGAAGAGCAGGACAGACCAGCTCACTCTATTCCCTTCCCCTCCTCTCTGCTTTAAAAACCGCTGCCACCAGTTGTCGTGTCGCGCGTTTTATCAGGCAGGAGGCGTTATGAGGAGTAAGGGAATCAGGTTCAAGTTCAAACACTGAGGTTTATTCACTCAGGCTACAGAATAAGCTCAACTTGGTAGCGCGGGGCAGAGCGGGACGCAGGCGACAGGGACACGTCCGTCCACTACAAGACGAAGTCAAGAAGTCGTGTCGAGCCAGAGGCTCGAGCTCCTTCGAGGCGGCGGGCGCGGGGCCCGGGTCGCTGCGGCTCGGCCTGGCGCCGAGCGCTGGACGGCCGGGCGGGCCGAGCCGAGGCCGGCGGAGGCCGAAGCTAGCCGAGGCGCTGCTCGGGCCGGCGGGCGAGGTGTGTACGGCGGGTTGCCTACCCCGCGCGACACACGCGCGGGATTTAAAGTAGCGGGGGAAATAGAGCGTTCGTGTTGTGAACGCACTACACAACAATAATAATAATAATAATAATAATAATAATAATAATAATAATAATAATAATAATAATAATAATAATAATAATTATAATAATAATAATAATGAAAAAAAAGAGTGAGCTGAGAAGCCAGTGTGTCGATGGACGGTGACGCACCCGCGCCCCACCCCTCCCCACCCCCACTGTCTTATTGATATCCCAGACCCCATCCGGCAGGTGAGTTCCGCCCCGCCCCGCCCCAGGACCACAAATCTCCTCGGCCTATCCATTAACGACCGCCTCCCCCCACATCCCCCGCAATTAGACGCAACGCAGCCGCTGCAGGCGCCTCGCACCGCACAACACATTATCGTCGTGGGAAGAATTCACTACGTTTGCTGTCACACCTGCGACTCTCGAGCAAAAAATGTGCTTCACACTACTGTTCTCTCGATCTCGATCGTCTTCATGAGACAATGAGGTTAGGAGAAAGTGGGGTTAGTATAGAGGAGAGGGCTGGGAGGGGGGGCCTCTCCGTAAAAGTGGGCCTCCTCGTAAATCCGTAAAAATGTTCCAATTACGTCAAAGACGTAACAGTCCTTACGTCAATGACACGTCAGTGACACGTCAGTGACACGTCAGTGACATGTCAGTGACACGTCAGTGACACGTCAGTGACACGCCAGTGGCGACACGTCAGTGACACGTCATTTTAAAAAGTATCTGTCATCTGCTATCACGCAGGGGGCAGAAACGCACTAGGCTGGGCTGGGGGCAATGCGCGACCGCATGCTTCCGGATGATGGGGGAAGCTATAATTTTTAAACGCCGAAACATATCGTCAAAACGGGAAGAGCACTTGAAAGAGGGATAAATTCTGCGAGGGATAGACGTTGTGGGAATTTCGAGAAATGTAACCCTACTTTTCAAAACGCGGTGTATTCTAAAGCGCAAAAAACGCGGGAAAACTTTCGATTCAAATATCAAAAATGACACTTTTTCCGGACTTCCAGGCTTCAGGTGACAAGGCTCTGACAACTGCCACAACGTCTATCCTCTGCAGCAAACCTTCCCAATTGAAAATCCGTTTTGGAATTTGCGATTACTTGATTCGTTTGGAAGAAATCTTTCCCCCCATTGACCTCTATTTGAGGTGATTCACCCGGTGTCGCGCATTGCCCCCAGCCCAGCCTAGTGCGTTTCTGCCCCCTGTATCACGTTAGCGTTAGCGATGACGTTTTTTAACAGGCATTCGAGGTGACGGAAGAATTAGATATAAAACAAACTGCGAGATTGTTTCATGCTTTCGCAAAGGGATACGTTCTAAAGCGTTAGCACGCCTGCAGTACCTTCTGTAATTTAAGTGCCTCCACGAAGCAGACTGCACCTCCTCTCTATAGACTGAATATAAAGGAACAGCCAATTCACTTAAGCGAAACGTCGGAATAGGAAACCTACGACGGCCGAGAGGCAAGTTTTTTTTTTGTTTTTTGTTTTTGTCGCTTCCTAAGGCCACGTTTTATCGCCACCACTCACTGCCGTATCCGGTGACGTTTTAGATTCGACGTCCTTTATTTTCCCGCGAGTTTATCACTTCCCCTGCCCGGCGTGCTGACGGCCTCACCGCCACGTGGCAGGGCACGGCGTGGCTTGGCGGGGCGGGGCGTGGCGGGGTGGGGCGCGGCGGGGTGAACCCTCACTCGAGGAGAGAACTTTTCCCGCCTGCGCCGCTCTACTACTTGCCTGAGAGCATGAGGTGCACAAGCCGAGTGTAGCCAGCCTGCACCAAAGGCGCCACCACGGTCCGCAAACCTTCCAGTTACGCTTATTGGTAATGCATATTTGTCAGTTTGAAAGAAAAAATAGTGATACTGGTAGGATGACGGCTTTCATACTTTCTCTTGGTTTTCAAAACCTCTTCCTAGATTGATCCGACCCGATCCGACCGCCGCAGTGCGAGCGACTAAGACGTTGCCAAACCTGTTGCAGTCACGAAATAGGGTTGTCGCAGAGCTCCTCGGAGAGAAGCAGGTACACTCTTTCCTCATGCCAACATCTTTTTAAGTCCCTTTCCCTTACCGACTCTTATTTTGAGGGAGCGTCGTCGCGTCGTCCTCTCGGAGAACTTACTCCCCCGGGCAGTGCACGCACGCAGCAACCTGGCCACCCGCCCAACACAACGGAAAAAAATACGATTTCACGAAATCCTGGTAGACAACGGAGTTTCTATAACTAAAATAAAATATTGTGAGTGTTGAATAAGACTGGAAGAAGACCGACTGGTTTTGTTTAGTTTACGATAGTCAAGATAGTGGCTAAATAATTCTAAGTTTGAATTGATAAGGCGGGTTTCAAGTAATGAATACTCCCCGACAGTTCGGCCGACATTTAATCGACAGGAGCAGGAGAATAGAAAGCTCTCCTCCTGACGGCAAAAATTGAGCGGCGAGGTCACGGCCGAAGGGGTACGGGAACGTCAACAATAACTCCCCCTCCACCGGGCGCACGGAAGGGGCGAACCGGGGCCATACCTAATACCGCTGGTACGCGAAGGACCAGCGGGCAAGCGCGCCGCGGCCGCGACGGGGGTGCGCTATCTATTGGGAAAACGCGGAGTTAAGGCGTTGTTTACACAAAATGGTACACGTAAATGTACATCATTTCAAGAATTCTGCTCACCAGATCGAAGTCAAACTTACCAAACCGTTTTCCGCAGGTATAAAACTACTATTTACGCATTCAGTTCGCCTTGTCAACGTTTGGATAACTTTAAAAAATGATTTAAAGTCGCGAGGTGGGCACATCAGCCACCGGCAATGGCGGACATGCTTGGCCTGCTTTCGCGTTGTTGACACAACATGCCAACCAAATAAAATGAAAAAAATCACTGCTCTCATAACGTTACGATTGGAACTCATTCTTTGAGGCACACATTTAGTTGGCAGAGCCGGGGCAAGTTTCAGTAAAACTGAAGTAGTTTTAAAGAAGGCAGTACGGTGGTCACGTGCGAATTTCAGTGGTGTTATCTCATTCTTGCGCTCGAAACTAAAGGCTGGCTTTGTTTGAACGCAGACTTTAGAAGTTTCTCTTTCGCTCCGTGTTGGCTCGTCTCGGCCTACCCCCTCCACGAAAAAATATCCCCTTCCCCTGTTCATTTTGCCTGACGAGTCGAGCATTACCATAGAAACTCGAATTTCAATTCAAATTTACAAAATTTCTGCAATACAGATTTCAACTAGACTTCAGAATCGAATGTACTAGATTACATTCTAAATGTATGCTTAATATCATCGAATTCCCTTCAGCAGATTTTTTTCTGTCGTAAGGGGCCATATGAAACAAAACACGCACGTTTTCCAGCGATTTTAGAAGGCAACTCCGTTGCCTAAAAATGGGGGGAAAAAAGACGTAAGGGGTGAAGCTTCCTTTCGCCCGAGTTCTCAGTAAAGTTGAGACAGGGGAGGCCACCAGGGCAGAGCTCGACAGAGGGAGCGAAAAATGTTGATGGAGGGGTCCCAAGAAGCCAGAGTGTGTAAACGCGCATGTTGTGTATGTGTATGTGTGTGTGTGTGTGTGAGTGTGTGTCTCTGCTCTCTTCATATTCGCGTGCAGCGTACCCGGCCCGCCGCGCGGCTCAAGAGAGTGCCAACTTCCGTCGCAGCGGGGACCGCGCACCGCGCTCACCACGTGGAAAATGACGGAAATGTTTGTCGACGTCTCAGAGCAGCGCGCGCGGGGGCGCGCGGCACCCTGAAAGGCGCCGACGCGCGCAGGGGGGGTGGGGGTGGGGGGTGGGGTGGGGGGTGGGGGGGGGCAGGGAAGGGGGTGGGGGGGGGCAGGGAGGGCAAAGGGGCAGGGGTTGCTGCGGGGACAAGTTGTCTTGTGCGGCGCTGCGGCGCGACAGCTGGACCGCGAAACACGATGAATAATTATGACGGGGGAATTATATTGTGTTGTCCGCACGAGACGGAGGCCGATTTTCACGCCGCACGGTCTCCCCCCCCCCCCTCCTCTGCACGCGCTCCTCGGTACAGTACCCGCGTCCTCAAAGAGCGCGGGAAGGAGTTCCCGCAACAGATCACTGTAAATTGGTTGGCGTCTTTAGACGCCAAAATTTTGGCGTCCTCTGAGAACGCCAAATTTTGGCGTTGAAAGACGCCAATATTTGGCGTTCTTCTTCTCAGAACGCCAAATATTGGCGTCTTTGAACGCCAAGATTTGGCGTTCTCAGAGGACGCCAATATTTTGGCGTCTAAAGACGCCAACCAGTTTACAGTGATTCTTTCTCTACTTGATCGTATTTAAAACTCTGCCGCTGCCGCCCACAAAGTTGGCGCGGCGGTCGCCGCGCGCGCCGCTGTTTGCAGACAATATAACGAAGTGCCGAGAGAAAGCGGCCTGCTGCTGCAGTGAGGGGACAGGGACAGAAACATAAAACTTGCAGCGACCGAAAATAATGTGACGCGGAGCGGTCGGCGCGGATGCGCGTAATCCGACCCCGCGGCTCCGTCGCAAGTTAAGTCTTAATCTTATAGGCAAAGGGCCAGATAGATCCTTTTTATTTTAGATGTCTTCGGGCTGTCGCCTCGCCGTCCCCGCTCTTGCTGCATAAATGACCGAGCACCCATCCCCACCCATTCCACGACTCGCTCGCCGTCACATGGCGAATACTTTACGACGGTTGAGTAGATTGGGACAGGCGCTACATTACTGACTCGCTCAAAACTTTCTTCATAGCGATGGAGGCGGCTGGGGTGTCGAGGGGAAAGTCGAGGGGGAGGGGGAGAGAGAGAGAGTGCTATGCGCGCTTTTAAACCCTCCTCGCGCCCAAGACACACAAGTTCGCGCCGTTCCCGAAACCCCAGCTCTCAAATTAGAGCAGCAATAAGGGGGGGGGGAGGGGGTGTACACGATCAGCCGGCCGCCGCGCTGTGCGGCCTAGCCTAGCCGCACCCCGGCGCCCCAGCAATGTAATACAAGACGCCAGGCGTTACACACGCAAGTTTCTCCGGCAGCTCGCCCTGTAATGTGCAAGGCAGTCCGCGAGTCGAGAGAGAGAGAGAGAGACAGAGAGAGAGAGAGAGAGAGAGAGAGAGAGAGAGAGAGAGAGAGAGCAGCACGGGGTGCAAGAGACAGCCTTTGGTTTCTGGGGCGCACTGGTTTTCTCGAGAGGGAAATAACCGCTGAATTTGGTGTACAAATTTTGTGAATTTGCCTTAAATTGGCTGTAAATTGGATTGAAATTGCAGTGAATTGGCTTGAATTGCCTATGAATTGGACTGAATTAGTGTGTGAATTGGGTTTGAATTGGCTTGAATTGGGTTTGGATTGGCTTGAATTGAATTGAAATTAGATTTGAATTGGCTTGAATTTGTTTGAATTGGACTGAATTTGTTGAATTAGTGGTGTACACCAAAGTCCGAGGTTATTACCCCCGCGGGTTTTCTTGTCTCTCTCCACGGTACAAGCTAGCTGACACAGTTTTGAACAATTTATGTTGGTCTCTTTTTTATCTTGCTTTATAGGTACATGTATCATCACCAGAAAACGAAACTCACTTCGCACAGAGGATGGTTGGGCTCGCAGGCAGGCTTAGCGGAGGGGTTCCAAAAAGCAGAGGATGTGAGGTGAATTGGTTCTTCTCTGACTCGGGTGCGCATTGTACGCTCCATGTACAAGAGCACCGGCGTCAAGTACGGCGCGAATGTGTGGGCTGATAATAGAGGCAGTGGGAGGGAAGGGAAGGGCAGGGCAGGGCAGGGCAGGGCAGGGCAGGGCAGGGCAGGGCAGGGCAGGGCAGCCCTCCTCTCGGCCTCGGCGTGGGCGGAGCTGTGCGCGCCACTGCATTGCCACCCACCTCGCTCCTCGAGGACACGCCGGGGAAAAATTGAGGCCCGGCGTGAATATAGATCGATCGGGATCGGCAGTTGAGCCTCTCTTCTTGTGTTATATCTCCTCTGTCGGCACTGTGCAGACGTCGCAAGTGAGTTTCCCCGCCGCGCGGCGCCGGTCGCGGCGAGGAGTGAGTGAGTGAGTGAGTGAGTGAGTGAGTGAGTGAGTGAGTGAGTGAGTGAGTGAGTGAGTGAGTGAGTGAGCGCGTGGCGCGTGCGCACGCAGCCGCTCTCGTGAGGGTGGCGGGAATCGAGGGGGCAATCACCACTCCCTATCCTAGTGTACAAGAAGGATTTCTACTGATTTCTCAAGAATTTTTCCAGATTTTGTGAGATTTCTATGAGTTTTCAATGAGGGATTTCACAAGATTTCTCTCAGGTTTCATGAGATTTCACAAGACTATTTCACAAGATTTCCCAGTTAGATTTCCGAGTATTTTATCGATATTTCTGAGGATTTCAATTTCTGAAAATTTCAATGAGATTTCCCTGGCTTTGCACACAGAATTTTCATGGGTGGTTGACCCCGTCGATGGGAATCGTCGAGGGACCCGCGGGCCGAGGACTCGTAGCATCACATGTAGGCTGCTGCATCGGGCGGCCATTTGACTGCCGCTGCTGCAAACGACACGAAGCCTTCATTCCCAAGTCTCGGAATAGAGGCTGACTCCAGAATAATCAACGCGACGCTAACTTTGCCATTAGAATTGAAGACACGGCCTGGACAGTTAGAAGAACATATATAACACTTGGTTCAAGGTGCCCCCTCCCCCCTAGCCTCCACACTCCGCTGCTGCGTGCGCGAGACCTTACTCCCTCCAACTCGCTGATCTTGACCGCTTCGCCCAGATTCAGGTGAGCCACCGACACCGACACCGACCCACCCACGTCACGTCCATGGCCAGCTGAGCGGGACGAGGGGAACGCCTGCAGTCCTCGAGGTAGACCAGCCCGGCAGACACCCGTGCTGCGCGGACTGCCTATCCCTCCATCTGCAGGCGCCCGCATCGCCCGAGGGAAGGAGCTCGCTTTAATAATGTCATTGAAGACCAATCTTTTAAAACGTTAATAAAATAAAAATAAGAAACAAAATATAAGCAAGAAGAAGGATACAGGAAAATCGGTAGAATCGCGAGAACACTGGTAAAACAAATGTTTAGTTTCTATACATCATGGTGTTTAGTTGGCCATTCTATACATGACATGATGTTTAGCAGGAACTAAACATGACAAGATGTTTAACAGCTAAACACTTCGTAAATGTTTAGAGGTTAAACATTTTGTGATGCATAGAAGTAAACACTTGGGTGAGGCTTCACATGGAGAAGCATAGGGATACCAACGCTGCGCCAAGTGTTTAGCCAACTGCACACTTGCAAAGTGTTTAAAAATTAAACATCTGCTGGTGTATAGTTTGAACTAAACATGATAAAGTGTTTAAATATTAAACATAAGCAGTTAAACATAATTTGATGTTTAGAACTGAACATTTGTTTTACCAGTGAACAAAAGAATATAAATCTGTGGAAAAAAAATTGAAAAAGGCAAAAATAGGGGGGCAGGGGGCACAATTTATCAAAAAGTGGCAGAAATATTCCTTGCAAAATCAAAAGAAAAACTAAACCAAAAATTACACAAAAATCCAAAGTTAAAAATAATATTAAAACAACAGCGATTTCAGAAGGCAACTCCGTTGCCAAAAAATCATTGAACACATTTTGAATGAGTGCACTGGAAAAACAAAAGTGCGACATAATGCCTCTCAAAGGCACTACTGCAATAGTGCCTTTGTAAAGGCTCTGTTTCACCAACACCTCTAAAAAAGGCATTAGATAGCATCTTTGTTTTCCCAGTGTGATCCTCCCCAGTCCCCGCCCGTAACCCAGCGCCCGCACCATAAGACGGCGCACCTACCGCCAAACCTTCCGCCTATAGCTACCATGGTCACACAACCCCCGCGGCCCGGGCAGCCCGCGTAGTATTCTTACCGCGGCCGCGGGCCGATGCACGCCCCTTCTCCTCTGCCCGCACACACTGCCACCGTGGACGTCTCTCTCTCTCTCTCTCTCTCTCTCTCTCTGTGCTCTACCCCAGCTGGAAGCTCTGCCCCAGACCCAGCTCGGAGTGAATCGCACCAATCGCACTCACATCCTTAACCGAACCGAGTCCGCACCGCGTGGGTGGATGCGGCCCTTCCTCTTGTTCGAGCTCCGCCCCGCCCCGCCCCGCCCCGCCCCGCCCCGCCCCGCCCCGCCCCGCCCCGCCCCGCCCCGCCCCGCCCCGCCCCGCCCCGCCCCGCCCCGCCCCGCCCCGCCCCGACTCGACCGGTCGACATCACCAGTTCCGGAGAATGTAACCCCGCCGCGACGCGGTGCGCAGGGAGCGACCCGCCCCCGCCGCCCCCGCCTGCTGAACGAAACTGCTGATGCTTCTTCAACCCCACCCCACTCGACCCTGGGGTGCTCGCCAGCAAAATACGCTGCCCGCCCAGCTGCCTGCTGGCTAACGGCTACCTGCCGGGCCATGCCACTACTACACCAGGGGTCTTAGCCAGCAGACGACGCGCGGGCCTCACAGGGTCGTTGGACCTCCCGCTCGCTCTCACGCAGTCCCCATAGCCTCATCTCTCTTTCTCGTGATGGCCAGTCTGAGACCCCTGCACTACACACGGTGCGGACAGAGAAGCTCTTGAGCGGCCGCCGCACGCAACCTGTGGAGGAACGTACTACAGTCACAGTGCTGGTGCACCATGCAGCCCCCAGTCTAACCCGGCCGAGCAACGGAACAGCTTTCAAGACGGGGTGCCGTGCCGCGCGCCGCGCCAAACCGGACGGACACGTTAAGCCCCCCCGCCGCGCCAAGTACCGCGAAGCGTCTTCCTTGGCAGGGAATCGGATGGCTAAAAGTCCTCGCCGCCCCGGGCCCGCGCTCCTCACCGGGCCGTAGCCTCCTAGAGGGCTTCCTTTTTCTGCTGCTGGTCTCCGATCCCTGGCACTGCCTCCCCCGCCCCGCCCCGCGCCTCCCACGCGCGTCCCCGAAAGGGACTTTGTCGGGACGAAGCATCGGAACGCCCGCCCCGCCCCACCCCGCCCCGCCCCGCCCGCGAGTCCGCCCCCGACGCACCGCGCTGCCACGCCAACAGGGATGCATGCGATTACACGGCGAGAGGAAGGCAGCCCGGCCCTGCCCGGCCCGGCCCTGCCCTGCCCGCGGCCTTGACGTCCACAATAAAGAGAGGTAAATGGCGACGCTTCCAACTTACAACCTGGCCATTTGTACCCGATACTCGCTTTTTTTTTGCCACCCCCCTCCCTCCCCTGTAGCTCCCGCGCTGTCTTATTCGCAGCCCCACACGCCGCACAACTCCAACATCTCTATCAAATCTATGCCTCCGACCTCTCCACCTCAACCTCTCCCGCCCCCCGCCGCGGATAAAGCCCCGCCTCCGCATAGACCTCCCAGAGGCGAGGCTCCCCGCCCCGCAGCTAGTACCCCTTATCCCATCTAAGCTCTCGGTCTTGGTCCCCGGATGACAGATTGCAAGACAGAGGTCGCCGAAGCGGTCTAGTTTCAAACACCTGACTCGAGTGGGGCCGCTACTATTGGCTGCGCACATAATTAATGTGAGGCCCGGGAAGGAAGGTTGGGCCCGAAAACAGAACGCCGCCAACTCATCTGGGGGGCGGCGCTGGGGAGTCGGTCAGGCGCCCCGCGCCCCCGCCTTTCTGCGATAATCCCATCCGTGTCCAGCGGCGGCTGCTTTTAAATAAATGAGACAAAGTATTGAGCGGCGATGGGGATCAAAGCGAGGCCCCTCCAGTGTCTCCCGCTCGTAACCAGGCAAATGAAATGTCATTTGCGGAGATTAAGTAATGTTTAAATGCGTTTGTGTGTGTGTGTGTGTGTGCGCGCGTGTGTGTGAGTGTGTGGTTCTGAGAGCAAAACTCAATATCGCTTCACTATTATTGTCACTCCTTATGGTGTAACATTGAACCACGCTCTTCTCTTTTCGCGCCGTATAGAGGACTGGCTCCTTGAACGGCCAGTTTCAGGCTATCGGCAGGGAAACGTTGGTTTAGGCAAAGAGTGGGGGTGTGAGGGGCTTCAACCTTAGTGCACGACAGTTACACATTAAAAACCATGGGCCTACAGCCCCTGATTGGGAACTGAATGAAGCACCCATCGCTCAGCCGCTTGCAATAAGCATAGCGCGGCGATGAGAATGCGAACAGCAGCAGCGTGTGGAACGCGCCGGACCCGCTTAGCCTCGCTTATAGCGATCTGCAAATCCTTTCTAATGCTGACCGGCTACCTCACCACCATGTATGGGCATCAGGCACACCTGCCCCGCTTCCCACACCTTCTCAAGAGTCTCGGCGTGCCCGCCCCGCCCCGCAGCACCGGAACCAGAACTAGAGCTTTATCTGAGATTGCCGACACCCCCCTCCAAGGGGAAAACATCTCAAAAATTTTGGTAAACGTCGTAATTTTAAGAAAGGAAAAAAAAACGGAAACTTCAGAAAAATTCGGAAAAATTGAGAGAAATTTGGGAACATTCGAAAAAATTCAGGAAAATTATTTACAAAACATAAGATAATATTCAAGCAAAAATTCACAAAAAATTAACAAAAATTCACGAAAATTTCTAAAAATTTACGAAAATTCACGGAAATTTACAAATATTCACAAAATGTGTACACCAAAATTCCGAGTCGTGTCTCCCTCGCCCCCCTCCGTCGCGTCGGGTATCGCCGCTGGTTGCAGAGCGGGTGCCGCTGGGCATCAGTCATGTTCAAACTATCCTGAGGTTAATAAGTCTCGTGCTCAGAATACTTAGTTCCCCGAACCGAACCACCGACCACGCATAGAATAAACGAAACGTCTTACAATAACTCCGCTGATTTTTATCCTCCAGGAAAACAACTGTTGTCTCGCGTTGTATTTATCTACGATATGTTTGATAACGCAAAACACGATCCGCGCTGGGTCGTGAAGCAATATAAAATAAAAGAGGAAGGGAAAAAAGGCCTTTGCATTGATACAGACGGTCGAACAACAGCAAAGGGAGCGCGGGCCGGCTTATCTGTTGCTGAGCGCGCAGATGGTCCGTCATCGCTGACAGGGTGAGAGGGGAAAAAATTGGAGCCGCTGTCGGGTCGGACGAGCGTGCGGTTGGGCCCTGCAACGGCACACTGAAAAAAAAAAAATATCGACTGGGAATTCGGACAGTTTTGCTGCAGCGTTCGTCCCGCGTGAGCTCGAAGAAAGCTGTCAGTCCAACCAGACGTCCCGCAACACACGCATTCACCCTGCCAAGCGAGAGCGAGAGAGACGGAGAGAGGGGGGTAGGGGCATGAAAGTAACAAAGAGAGAGGAGAAGTTTTGAGCCTTTGGCCGCCGGGTCGCTTCGGCAGAGGAAGATATGGACGGGTGACTGCTTACCTCGAGGGTTTATTGCCAGCCAAGTGGTGTGCACAGCAAAAAAGAAGAAAAAGAGATAGGAATAAAAACGTAAGGAACAAAAAAAGGCCATTGGCCGCAGGAAGCGGTTAGGAGGTGTTTTCTTCACCACTGCTGCTTCCCCGTCCTGACGACGTCACCCACGTGACGAGGTATCTGCATATTTATAGGCCATTTCGAGCAATCCCATTTATTAAATTTCAGAGCGCGCGGCAGTAGGGGCACTTCTCGCGAGAGTGGCGGCTGGAAGACGAGGCGGGGCGGGGCGGGGGGCTAAGTGATCATCTACCTGCCGACAATGGGAACGCCTAAACAGCCCAAGCGCCTCGCCGCGCCTTCTTAGCTGGTGAAGAGTGGCTCGTGCGAGGCTAGGAGCCGCCTCCCCTCCCCCCCCTCCTACCCCGCCCCCCGCCAGGAGCTCTGCATTGTGTAAGATTGCCTCGCCTCACACACCGCTTAAGTATCCTACAGAGTTTGCAACCGCCGAAACAGCACATGCGCGAATACTTTCTAGCATAGATATTCAGATTTTATTGTTTTAGAGTTTTTAATGATAACAAGTTTTTTTTTCCAACAGCGACGCGCATTGACGATAAAGAAATAAGAGTTTCCTCGTACTTTGCGTGTGTACCATGAAACCATGAGACGCCCATAGAACGGCGCACAGAAGGCACTGCAACTGGCGATGGAATAAGGAACTGCGAGAGCAGCATTTCCGTAGAATGCTTGTTTCGTCAACTCAGCCCCAGGCGGCCTGGCAGGCCCCAGTCCAAGATCAGAAGGCGGCCCGAGCAGGAGAGCTGGCCGCAGGGTCAGCACGCAGCCTCTCGCTTTTGCGTACATACGGAAGGGGATGGATGGGTATGGGTATGGGACCCCCAGCCGCCTCCGAGTACTGAGCGGACGGTGACGGTAACTGAATACCGCACGTCGCACTCGGATTTCCTCCATCAAGCAGCGACCTCCAGGCCAGGCCAGCCAGAGCAGGCTGCGCACCCCACCCCGCCCCGCTGCCCTACTTGCAATGAAGATGCGCCGCGGGTACTTCTCTAGATCACGCGTTCCTTTTACTAATATAATCAAACTAAGGCTGTACTACGAGTCGAGTGAAATAAGCGCGCCTTGCTCGACCTCTCCCACAAACGAGTGCAGCCGCCCGTCCGCCCGCGGGCCGCACGTGGAGCGCGACGCTGCTCTTTAAATATTCACTTACAGCCGTTCTGTCAGAGAGCGACAAGACCTCGCTGAGGGAGGGAGGGAGGGAGGGAGGGAGGGAGGGAGGGAGGGAGGGAGGGAGGGAGGGAGGGAGGGAGGGAGGGAGAGACAGACAGAGAGAGAGAGAGAGAGAGAGAGAGAGAGAGAGAGAGAGAGAGAGAAAGGGGGAAAGGGGGAAGGCAGACAAGAAGAAGAAGAAGAAAAAAAATGAAAACTCGGTAGATTATTTTCGGTATTCGCAGTCATAATTTTGTTTTCAGACAAAGCCTCAAAATTTTCTGAATTGTCACTGAAATTCCAGATATTGCAGTTTGAATTAGGGCTTATCAGAGTAATTGGTAGGGATATTCATAAGTAGATTTCCAGACTACGAGGCTCAATCTACTTGAGGATGGAGCACATTAGTACCCAACGCCGTTCTCAGCGTGTGTAGTCCGTATGGCCTGAATGTTAAGGAAGCGGGGTCCTCTTCCAAAGGTCGATGATTCGATCCTACCCAAATAAGGCAATCCAGATTAAGCAGTGAACTGGCCTTCACTTGAGTTACAAAAAACTATTGCCAAGCGGAAAATGAATGAGTTCAAAATTTTAAAGTTGTAATGTACAATACGACGGGTCCTATTAACGTTGTCCGATCTCCCAGCGACGCTTCAACGTTGTCCGATCTCCCAGCGACGCTTCAACGTTGTGCGATCTCCCAGCGACGCTTCAACGTTGTCTGATCTCCTTTTCGGTCTGAGCGTGCATTGGTTTACTAAAAGCTCATTTTGGAAGTCAAATCTTGACCAAATTTGAGGTGCTTTGGTAGCTTTTGATTTGTCAGAGACCAAGGAATAAGGATATCAGTTTATATTTTACAAAACTTGAAACACCGCGACGTGGTATGATGTTAAACTTCATGTTTACGCCGCGCGCCGAAAAGGACATCGGACAACGTTGAAGCGTCGCTGGGAGATCGCACAACGTTGAAGCGTCGCTGGGAGATCGGACAACGTTGAAGCGTCGCTGGGAGATCGGACAACGTTAATAGGACCCGTCGAATACTAATTTTAAACTTGTTGTTTTCAGACTTATAGTCGTGTGAGGCAGGCACTTTCTTAAATTTCAGACCGAAAAGTAGTTTGAATTTTCGAACTTTTGGTCCGAAAAAGAAAACTTCAGAATCACTACTGAAAATTCAGAAAAGCTTTTTATACGCTGGAGAGAACCAGAGCCAGGGTTTACGAGGGTTTACGGAAGGGCAGTCGCCCTACCGTGAAAATAAAACGGGCTTTAAGAAGAGGAGGAAAGAAGGAGGAAGGGAAGGGGAAAGGAGGAGCATAAGGGCAAAGAGAAGGAAGAAGAAGAAGAAAGAGAAGAGAAAGGCGACGGGATATGAAACAAACTTCATAAAAAATAAAAGGGCGGTCGGATTTTAAGGGACGGGGGAAGTTGACTTGAGGTTTGCCCTACCGGGCCCAATACAGATGATGGGCGCTGCGGGTGCCCCTCGGAAGAGCATGAGGGTGCGTCAAGACATGAGGGCACCAAGTTCGTCAGCCGCTTTGTCTATATCGGGCATGTCATCGCAGTCGCAATCACGCACTGAGGCGCGCGTGCGGCCGAGCGTCTGTCGGCGCTCACGTGTATCCATGTATGCGTGTGCATGTCCGCGGGGGCGGGTGGGGCGTGTATAAAGAATAACGCACCGCGCTCGGGGGGAACCGGGGGGAAGAGGGAGGAGGAGGAGGAGAGAGAGAGAGAGAGAGAGAGAGAGAGAGAGAGAGAGAGAGAGAGAGAGAGAGAGAGAGAGAGAGAGAGATGGGGGAGAGAGAAAGGGGGGAGAGATCCCCCCCCAGCACCCCTTTCCTACCTCCTTTGGGGGGAGAGGGCCGCACGACGTGCTGGGAATAGGTATGACGCGCCCCTCCGAGAGGCAGTGCCGCGCACAACGCAAAACGCAGCTCGCGAGAAACGCAAACAAAAATGTACCAAAAAACACAGGGCTGGCGGCATGAGGAGGCTTACCCCTTGTGACTGGCAGCGATAACAAATCAATTTTACCCGTCGTGAAAAATTCATTATAAAATTTCTAATAGATACGGTAAGAAAGATTTAAAAGAAACAGATGTACAAAAAGAAAAAAAAACTATCTTCTTTTCAATTATAAGAGTACTTGTACCTTATTTCAAAAACATAAAGTGAAAATATATATGCATTTATATTACGTAAGAGAAGTTATCTTTCACAGCAAAGCAATTTCGACATTTTCTGTCGCTGTGACACTAATTAAGATCGTATAATCTGGGTGGCGTGAAGGTCCAGCAGCGGTCGAGTCGAATTGGAACGTTAGCCACGCCCCGCGTCCCTCGCCCACGCTCACGGGGCCGCCATCAAACTTGCGCCTAAAGTTTGGACAAGCATAAGGCGTGATTCAACGAGGTTAAGTAAGTGGGTTCTGAGGAGGCCCAACCCGCTCCGGCCCGGCCAGCCCCGGCCCCGGCCTGCCTCGGCCTACAAAACCTGATCACATTAGCGGCGCAGGCTTTGAATGGGGCGCTAGGATTTGAGGGGAGCCCAGGCCCGGGCCCGGGGCGGGGCGGGGCGGGGCGGGGCGGGGCGGGGCGGGGCGGGGCGGGGCAAGGTGGGCCCAGGCCGAGGAGCGTGGCTTTATATTCCACACACTCTATACATCTCTTCCAATAGGTCCGCGAGCACAGCGCGCGTGGTAGAGGTGATTGCCGACGAGACGTGGCGCGGCGTGGCGTAGCGCGGCGTTGGTGCGCGCTCCGCGAATTAGATTTGCGTTTTGTCGCGCAAAACCCCTTTACCCGCAGCCAGCCCCGCCCTGCCAGTTCCTCGATATAACTTTAGAGGGGTGTGCGCGCGTGGGATTGGCGTCGTGATGAGTATAAGAACTGCAGTGCGGTCCTCGCGAGCGGCGTGGCGGGCCGTGGTGGGGTGGGGCGAGCTGCGTGATGGCCCGATCCCCGCCCCGCCCCGCCCCGCCCCGCCCCGCCCCGCCCCGGTCCCACTCTCGGCACTCCCGGCCCGCTGCTGCACGGCTGGCCACCACGCCCCGAACCGCCCCAGCCCGCGGCCTTGCCGTCTGATAGTCCGACGTGCGGCTTTTTTTCTTCTTCTTATTCTTCCTCTTCTCTAGAGCCAGCTCCACCCGGGGAACCCCTCGAGGAATGGCGGGGCATGCGCTGCGCATTTCCACGCGCGCACAGTACCATGACGGCTGCTGGTCGGTTCCAGTCCCAGAGCAAACTCGGGGCTGCAGAGCGCGGTGGGGCGGGGTGGGGTGGGGTGGGGTGGGGTGGGGTGGGGTCGGGTGGGGTGGGGTGGGGTGGGGCGGGGTGGGGCGGGCCGGTCCGGGCTGCGGCGCTAAATGAAGCGGAACGAATCATTGAACGCGATTATACTGCGGGCCAAATTAGGCTCCATCACGGCGCGGTGGTTGCGGTGGGTGGGATACGGTTCCGCGGGCGTGATCCTCGCTCCCAGCGTCACCGCAGCGCCGCAGTAAGTCAGCCTGCAGCCAGCGGTGCGAGGTAGGGCTGGGCGGTATATTTTTTTTTCAATACCAATCACCATGATATTTTTGTTGTATTGGAAACTCGACCAATACCAATATTTGGTATTGGTGTTTTGAGATATTGAATTGATATATTGAAATATTGATAAATTGAAATATTGAAATATTGATAGATTGAAGTATTGAAAAAATTGAAGATACTGACCTATTTAAAATATTGCAACATCGAACATATTGCAGGATTAGACATGTGATTTAAAATTAAGTGATAACTTCTATTTTGAGTCATTAAAATCTATATACCTGTCAGATACATATAACTAGACTATATGGGAACAGGAATGCACACACTATTTTTAGCACATAAGATAAGCATACCTGCGTTACTTCCTGAAAGAAAAGACCGGGTATCCATTATCACATCTCCTGATGTAGTGATAGATTTGGATTTATTTCAACAAGAATAGGAGAAATTACAAATAGCAATGATTGGCAGGATAGATTAAAACATAGCGTTTTTGGTTTCACAAACATAGTATATAGATTACAGAGATATCTGCGGTCGCAGTATAAAAATATGGATTACAAGTCATATTGTTTAAAAGCCCCAACTCATTTGTAGGGTTTTTTTACATGCTGGTCTATGGTGACCAATAGGGGACCCTTAGTTATGGGTCTTACAGGCAGAGACATACGAATTAGAGGTGAATGTGTAATTCAGTGATTACTGGTATTGTTGGCTGCCGCTTACGTGCTCGACGTATATGTCGCGGCTCCATTTTATTGAGGTGCTGCAGGCTAACCTTGCAAGGGTGTTAGAGCATGCATTCGTAAGGCCCAGAGTTTTAAGAACTTGATAGTTCGAGCCTAGCCATGAGCCTAGTGATCCAATCACAAAGGCATTAACTCTGACTGTCCAGGTTGGTAGGGGAGTGGCCAGAGGGTTGTATTTGTCTAGCTTCTTTTGGCGTGCATTTTCTAAAGCTTTGGAAGAATTTTCAAACGGGATTGTAATGTCGACGATGTCTATTGTTTTAGCAGCTTTGTTGATGACAACGATATCTGGCTTCAGTTGTTGGAGTTCTTGAGGTATCACCTGACTGGAGAGCTGTTGGAATGGGATGGTTTTGCCAATTCTGATCTCCTTGCAGGGAAGGCTTTTGATTCCGTCGGTGACGAGCAGGTCTTGGATGTTGTTATGACGCCTAGTGATTGCTTTCATGTTTCTTAGGCAGTTGTTTAGAACATGGGCTGTTGATTCTACTTCGTTACCACAGCGGCGGCATCTTCTATCTCCTTGTGTCCACCTCTGGCAGCCGTTCAGGGGAAGAACTCCTAGTCGTGCTCTGTGTATAAACTTCCAGTCACAAAATCTTGAGTACCGCCCATTTACCATCATGTGGTTGGAGAAAGGATGCCTAGATATTGATTCCCAGGTTTTACCTTGGTCGGGTTTAGATTGTAGTTTCCTTGAGTAGTAGTCTTGTAGGGACTGTCTCAGCGTGGAAGAGAGCATTTTCCTGGAATCTGCATCAATGATGGTAATAGTTTTGTTCTTAGCTGGGATCTTGATTTCGAAGGAATTCTTGGAGTTCGTGTATGCCCATTGAAGTTCGGGGATGTTTTTCCTGACTCTGGTCGTCGCCGCTCGGGCAGAAGTCCAGAGTGTTGAGAAGCTCCCGTCTTCTCGGTTGAAGGGGTCGTCCTTACATCCGTTAAGGTACTGGCAGATCTGCCGCATGGATGGCTCAGTTTTAATTTTTCTTTTGGTGGTGATTCTTGCGCCTGACAGTGCCGTGTCCTGGACAATTGGGTCAGGGCAGGTAAGAAGTCTGAACGCATGTGAGATAGTGCAGAGGTCTGTAAGTTCGTTTAGTGGGAGTGTTTCCAACGTATTTGCACCAATAATATGTATTATATTTGTTATTGGTACCAATAACAAATAATGGTATTGGTCCCTCCCTAAACAAAATTTCTACATAGGACTGCCAATATTTTTTATTATTGACATTGGTCCCCAATATAATGAAATACGGCTCAGCCCTACGCGAGGGAGTCGAAACTGTCGAAACTTAGTCAAAAAAAAACGAACGCTGCATGACATCACATCTTTATCATGTGAAAACTGTCAATACATCGGCCAGAATGTGATGTCTCATCCGTTTTTAAGGTAAATCGGCTGGACTTTCCGGGCTGAATTTCCACAGTCAAGTTCAAAAGAATGTGACAATAATAACCAGAAGAATGTGACAGTTTTCACAGAAAATATAATGTGACGTCACAGTGATATAATGTGACTTAGAGAGTGTATCGGTACCGAGTAGGGCTAACCCCAGAAAAAGTGAAAAAGTTATTGATGTGGAAGACAGATAACCTATCTGGTGCGCCACGAAGTGCTTTAATAAAATGCGCGGCTCAGTACAAAACGTACTAAACCCGGAGTCAGCAGAAGAGCAGACTCCCAGTATGTGAGCGGTAGCCGCTGGCGTGGCGCAGCAGGGCATGGTTTGTCTGGCCTGCTCCGTGGACTTGCATGAGGAGGACAAGAGAGGAGCAAACAGAAAAGGAATGGGGTGAGGAAGCGGGGAGACGGGGTGGGGAAGGGGGGGGTGGCTTCGAGGCCAAGGCCTTTATTGGTCCCATGAGAGGGGACACTCGGGGGACACTCGATCCCGCCAGCTCGTTCGGTATGCCACTTGAGAGTGAAAGTGAATATGATCCACGTGAGTGGCGGCGGAGCGGGGAGGTTAGAGGGGGGGGGGGGACGCCTCAGTTGTCGTCGCCATTCTCATAGAGTATGGTCAGCCCTGACACGAGCGGGTCATCAGCGGCGCGAGGCGGGGCGGAGTGGTGGGGCGCGGGGCGGGGCGGGGCGGGGCACACTCCTGCCACCGCAGAGCATGCAGATGCAGCGCGTTTGGTTTGTTTGTACGTTGAGTTTGGCAGGTCCCGGAGCCGGATGTCAGAGGAGCATGTTGGGTGGCGGTGGCACCCGTCTGGTCCGGGTCGGACCATGTTGCGCTGGGCTTGCGGTTCTCTCTCGGATCAGGTGCAACGCAAAGCACCCGCATGCGGTACCCGGCTGGTACCCGCGCGTGGTGCCCGCACTGGAAATCCAAGTGTGCGAATGTCACACACCTGCAGGTGAGCGTATGTGTGTCGCACACTTGCAGGTGAGCGAACGACCACTCACACACTTGTAGGTGTGTGAATGACTAATCGTACACTCGCAGGTGAGAGCATGGCCATTTGTACACTTGCTGAAACCCACGGAAAGGCTGGGCTTTCTAGGTGTGCGAATGAATACACAGGAAAAACAAAGGTGCGAATCCCTACCTTTAAAAGGCACTAATAAAGTTTAGTGCCTTTGGAAAGGCACTAAAGCTTAGTGCCTCTGGAAAGGCACTACATGAGACCTTTCACACCTTTAGCTGGCTAGCTTCATATGAGTTCCGTACAAGTTTAGTGCCTTTGGAAAGGCACTAAACTTTAGTGCCTTTGGAAAGGCACTAAACTTTAGTGCCCCAGGAAAGGCACTAAACCGCGCCCTTGACTTTAGTGCCCCAGGAAAGGTGTTGTTTAGTGCCTTTGTTTTTCCAGTGTATTTGCTCACCTGCTAATATTAGAAGACCGGCGTGGACCAATGGATACGGAGCTCGTCTGCTGAGTTGAAAGTCAGTGGTTCAGTTCGGAGCAGTCACCGTTCTTTTTTGTCGCTGCTGAACGCTTCGTAGTTACTCTGGAAATCCAAGTGTACGAATGTCGCACACTTGTTGATGTGCGAGGATTCATTCGTAGACTTGGCCACTCAAACGTGTGAATATCCTAGGAAAATTCACACGTTTTAAGTGGCCAAAAGTACAAATGAATCCCTCGCACTCCTGCAAGTGTGCGACATTCCACACTTGGGTTTCCAGTGTCTTTCGCATTTATTTCGTCGATATTTTTTTACGTCGTCGTCAACTCCACCAAATATCCTCAGAATAGCAACTAAATAACTGCGAAATATCCACGAAATTCGTCGTTATTTCGATGATATTGTCGTCGTTATTTAGTCGATATTGCCGTTGTTATTTCGACGACATTTTGCCGTTAGTTCGTCGATAGCATATCGTCCTAATATCATTGATATATCTCCACCTAGTGCTACATGGGATTGCAGGCTCTTAAACGCATACTTTTTGTGAACTTTTTGTATATTTTTTGCACACTTCGGCCTGTCACTTTATCAGAAAGTTATTTCCCGTGTGGTACCCGTGTGGTACCCATGTGGTACCCGTGTGTGGTACCCATGTGGCACCCGTGTGGTACCCGTGTAGTACCCCCGCGCGGCCTGGCCCCCTCCCCATCTGTATGTGCTGCGTTGTGCACGAGGTCAGCCAGCCTGTCGCTCCCCCCCACCCCACCCCGTGTCACACAATGGGGTATCGATAAGGCGCGGCGGCCGGGGCGTGGCGGGGCGGAGCGTGGTGAGACGTCACCAAAGGACACAGACAGGCCTCTGTGGAGTAGTGTCTGGAGAGCTTCTGTCCCCACCGCAACGCGCTCACCCCGCACCGCCGCCACGCAGACCCAGTCGCATAGGGAGAAAGAACGCTCTTCCAAAAATATAAAACCCTTGGGTCATTGCCAAGGGGATTAGTAGCCTACTCGGGAAGAAAATACATAAAATCACTTTCTCTGTACGCCAATTTCGTTACATAGTACGATCTCCCCACCCGCGGGATTCGTAATCGTAACCAAGAGTGCAATATATTTGCACACTTACCAAGAGAGCAATATTTGCACACTTTACCAAGCGTTTTAATTTTGCACCTCGAGCAGAAGTGCAAAAATGTTCGACACCATGTAATGTGCAAAGAAGTACACAGCACATTTTAAGGGTGCAAAGTTGCACATTTGTATTACCAGTGTAGTACTCAGCGAAAAATTTAATACAGAATATACCTAATACGCCGCCCAAGAGATTGGTACTCTGACCGCTTAGATCGTCGCACAGGTGATCGCAAGACTCGAAAAAAACAATACAAAGCCCCTTGCCGTTTTGGGCCGCCGCCGAGGCCGCCGCCGAGGCCGCCGCCGAGGCCGCCGCCGAGGCAGCCGCCGAGGCCGCCGCCGAGGCCGCCGCCGAGGCCGCCGCCGAGGCCGCCGCCGAGGCCGCCGCCGAGGCCGCCGCCGAGGCCGCCGCCGAGGCCGCCGCCGAGGCCGCCGCCGAGGCCGCCGCCGAGGCCGCCGCCGAGGCCGCCGCCGAGGCCGCCGCCGAGGCCGCCGCCGAGGCCGCCGCCGAGGCCGCCGCCGAGGCCGCCGCCGAGGCCGCCGCCGAGGCCGCCGCCGAGGCCGCCGCCGAGGCCGCCGTCGACGCTGGCGTCTTGTCTCGGTTTCCACTCCGAGTCAATGTTGTTATTCTATACTCCAGGCAAACGCCTCGCACAAACTGCAGCAGTGTGGGATGCTGCTGCGTGCAGAGGAGGCGGCAACGCCTGTAAGCGCGCGCGCGCGCGCGCGCACACACACACACACACACACAATCACCCATCCCTCGCGAACACGTCCTACCTACGCTCACACACACCGCTCGGAGGGATGGTGATGGATGGGAGCCAGTTCACATTCCGTGCCGCGCCGGCCTGAATCCCATCCGCCCCGCGCAATGCAATAGGCCTCCGGCCCGGCCTTTTTGGGCTTCAGCGCCGCTCCAGAGCCGCTCCAAAAAGCATCCCCCGCTTTGAACAGTTTGGCTGCTGGTTTGCCTTTCTGGTTCCCTCTCTTTATGTAAGATGATGATGATGATTATTATTATTATTATTATTATTATTATTATTATTATTATTATTAGACCATATTCCACATTTTTCGCAAAAAAAAATTACCACGGCTAAGAAAACTACGATACCACACTGGTAAAACAAATGGTTTAGTTCTATAAATCATTGGTGTTTAGTTTCCAAATGTTCAAAAACTATACACCTGCTGGGTGTAGTTGAACTTATTAACGTCAGTTGATGTCTAGTTGGTCCAACTACACTGTTTTTCAATTACTGTGACGTCACATTCTTTTTCATATGAAAACTGTCCCATTCCTTCACGGTAAAAATAGTTTCTTGTAATTAAAGATCTTTCTTGGATCTTATGGAGAACACCAATGGACGTCCAAGACAGATCTTGAAATACAAGAAACTATTTTTACCGTGTCTTGATAATAATGTCACATTCTTTTGAAAGTGAAAACAAAATTTAGCCCGTATATTCTGGCCGATTCTCATTGCAAAGAATGTGACATTACATTTTAAATAATGTGACACTTTTCACATGAAAAAAAAGTGACGGCACAGTAATTGAATAACAGTGTATACACCAGAAGGTGTATAGCTTTTGAAGATTTGGAACTCAACGCCAATTGATGTATAGAACTAAACATTTGTTTTATTACCAGTGATACACGCAGAGAAAAAAATAGCTGCGTGACTAATTATTAGCTATATATGGATAGCTAATTTTTTAGCTATGCAGCTAAAACTTAGCTGTACCACTATTTTTTTTTCGTTGCACAGCAAAACGTTTAGCTACATAGCTAATTTTTAGCTACATATAGCTCCGAAAGTTAGCTGTCCATATACAGCTAATCTTTTTTCTCCGTGTACTTTGCTTTAAGAAGGGACATGCGAGTTATGGTCGTTATCGAGTGGGACACAAATACTGGCTGAACTGGCGAGGCGGAGGGGTAGGGCTATCGAATCCGCTCCGGACGGAAGCGCTGCAGAATGCCTTCGTCAGGAGGGGCGGGGCGGGGCAGGGCCGGTGCGCGCCCACGCTGCTCTCATTCTAAGGATAGCATCATCCGCCGTACATCAAAAGATCACTTCAGGATGTTCGTTTCTATACCAAACATTCAAAGAAAAGAATAAAAAAAGAGAGAGAGAGAGAAAAAAAAATATAAAAAAGGGAGAACTCGGCGATGGACAGGACAAGTTTGCGATAAACAGGGCAATTTTCACCCTGTGTTTCAATACTTGCATGAATAATTCCCCATGACGAATTGTTACACGCACAGAGGAAACTTCCAATAGGCTAACGGTATTGTCCCCTCCCTGACACCGAGGGGGTTGATATAAGACAATACTACCGTGACGAGTATTTTCCCTTTTTTCCCCCTTCGAGCTGCGAGTACGTACCCATTTGTCAGTCCAGCCCCATTAATCTTCCGTCCTACACGTATAATACATACAAACGTCACCTCGCCCCCCCCCCCCTCCCTCTTCCCCCGCGCGCCCCTTATTTCGTAAGCGGGAGGAATGGAGGCGGCGAGCGCGAACCATCCGAAAACATCCGCTGCAATACGTCCCCGCTCCTGCCCTGCTTGCGTCCATGATCTGCGGCGTACACGTTCAAAAAAAGGCTTAATTTTTTAGGAAGAAAGGGACAAGTTTGAGAAAATCCCAGATTTTGAAGAAAACCCTTGAGATTTCAAAGAACGTCCAACCCCATCAAACAATGAGAGAACTTCCATGATTTTTTTATAATTTTTGTTTTATTTTAGTTTTTAGGAAACGTTGGGAAACATTTTCTAATATGAGGAGATTTCCTCAATATCAAAGTAGTCGCCCAGGGTTGCCACAAAATTGGAATTGTCTTTTCCTGACATTTTCCTTACAAATTCCTAAACGAAAATAAGGGTTTTTCTGGTTTTTCCTAACATTTTCAAACCATATACCCGGTAAAATAACGGTAAAAAAGGGTCGTAGAGTGTCCTTTAAAATAAAAAAATACGATTTCACGAAATCCTGGTAGGCACGAAGTTCGTTTATGTTTTTGTTTCACAAAATACTTCGGTGGATGATGGTTTATGTAGAAATTTAATTGAAAATTTCTAGCCTCATGAGTCATGTTATTGAATTTGCTTTATCTCAGAGTCACTAGTACAGCGAGTCTCATGCCAAATTTTAGATTTCTAGCTCAAACGATATAGAAGTTAGTCTAGTCTTTCAGTAAATATTGTCCGATCAGCTTGATTTTTGTGCAATGGGCATTCGAACATTGCTTTAACATATTTATTCTAACGTGTCGTTCGAAATTTTATTTTTTGAACTACCGTCCATGAGTTGAATCAACAGCCCCTTCCACCCAGCTACGGTTCTCCTCCCGTGCGCGCCGGGCAGGGCAGAGGGGCCGCGCGGGCCGAGGGGCCAGCGACAATGCCGATTCGGCTTGGCTCGCCATCGGAACTGGCACTATTCGCAGTCGGCTGGAGGTGGAGGAGGCGTCGCCGCCTTATAGACAGAACGGGGGGCGTTTGAGATGGGAGTGCCCAGACCTCCCTTCTATAGTTCTAGGCTGGGACCTCCACTCAACAAAAGAAGGCTGGGGGAGGCGCCGCCGCCTTAAACAGAACGGAGCGCTTTTGAGGTGGGAGTGCCCAGTCCTATCCCTTTCGTGGTTCTAGGCTGGGCTGGGACCTCGCTCCACTCAACAAAAGAAGGCCGGTGGCTCGGCGGCTCGCTCACGCGTCCTCCTCGCGACTTAACTCGCGTCCACTACCGAGAGATGGCGCCACTAGCGCACGAAGCGAATTTAACTATCTATTTTACCCGAACGAAATGTTATACAGCCGAAATGACTGTGAAAACAGGAGTTTCAGACCCACGGAAATCGTTTCCCAAAGAAGTTCAATGGATTCGTAAAATTATTCACGTAAATGTACACCATTTCAAGAATTCTGCTCACCAGATTAAAGTCAAACTTCCCAAACAGTTTTCTGCAGGTGCAAAACCACTATAAACGCATTCAGTTCGCCATGTCAACGTTCCGATAACTTTACACAATGATTTAAAGTCGCGAGGTGGGACCCTCTCAGCCCCCGGCCGTGGCGGCCATGGTTGAAAGAGGGCCGGCGGGGCCGGCGACACGGCGCCTTACGCGTCCGCCTCAAACCAACCTACTAGAATATATTTGGCAAGTTTTTAATTTCGTGGCGATCTTAAGTTATGTTGCAGTTCTTTAGCACACAGGTATGGGAGGCACTACACATTCACAGGGAACGCAGAGGCAGACTTGGTGAGAGCCAGCCCCTCAGCGGGCCAGCTGTCAACAACCCGCCTTGACAACCACTAAATCGAACCACCAGCCAAGAATTAAAGGGTCCTAGTTTCACATTTGCCACACACTTACCATTAAATGAAATAGAAATTAAAAATATTTGGTCAAAACGCTCTGTGAGAGCCCAAATCGTGAATTTTATCCGCCTCATATTTAAGACACAAACATGGCGCCGAGCGGGCCAGCTATAAACAACGCCGCCTTGGTGTCCACTCAAACCAACTCAAAATATATTTTGCTAGTTTTAGATTTAGTAACCACGTAAAATGATGTTGCAGGCCTTTAGTAAACAACTGTGGAAGCATCCACGCAATACCACGGAACACAAGGGTAGACTTATTTGTATCTTTTAATGAAAACATGAGCTGAGGACTGACTCTGAGGTTGGCGGTATTGTCACAAGCCCCGCCCAAGGCCAAATTACAGTCCGAGCCAACAACCAGGAGCCGCGGCGGCCAGCTAGTGGCCACGTTTGAAAGTCTCCTAGGAGTGAACCCTTTAACATGGCGTGAATCTGCAACGATTCTGACGTGACCACTCCTTGCGTTGACACTTTTGGATATCGAGGTACAAAGCAACAGGCGACCGTTTTCATTGGCTGGATTTTCGCGCGAAATAATGTTATTGGTCAGAGCCGACTCGGCTCCATGACGAGTCGAGTATTACCATAGAAACAGAGATTTTAGATCAAAATTTCTCAAAATTGGCCACTAAGTTTGGGCTGGCATTTCAGCAGTGAACTAAGGAGGTTGAGTTCTACCTCTCTGCCAAGTCTTATGAAAATCGTATAGAAAAATCAGGATTTAGATAAGGGGCCACACTGATAAAAAAAAAATAAATAATCGGATCCGCCGACAAAACCATAAGGCTACTTCGTGCCTAAAAACGTGCGAAATCAAATTTTAATTGTTGTTATTTAGCAATTTTCAACAGAGAATTAAATAGCTGCACTGTCCTGTTCGCAGCCGACAGGAAAAACTTAGGCCTGAGCCCATTTTTCCTGACACGTTTGCTCCAATTTTGCCACTTTTGCCCCACTTTCCAAAAACCTGACATTTTCCTGATTTTCCTGACTTGTGACAAACCTGCCAAAGTTTTCCTTCTCTCCCTAAATAAATAAATATAATGATTTTTACAGCGCGGTAGGAGTCAGCAGCAGTCATCAGGCATGCTGAGAGGCACAGGGCGCCTATATAGTTTGTTTCAAACCAGCAACACCGGCACATTGAGCCCATGCGAATCGGAGACGCGTGTCCAATCCCCTTCCCAGCCCCGGTAACTATTCACTCACAAAAGCTTGTGCGGAGCCGGCAATCATTGGAGCGGAACTCCGACAAGCGCACACATACTTACCCATGTGTATAGCGAGCGGCGCGACTTCGACTGAATGATCGAGCTATATGTCTCTCTCTCTCTCTCTCTCTCTCTCTCTCTCTCTCTCTCTCTCCTCTCTCTCTCTCTCTCTCTCTCTCTCTCTCTCTCTCTCTCTCTGTGCGCGCGGCACGACGGTACCGTTCGATACCCGGACGTAACGGTTCCGTTAAGATTGATGATCGCGGTTTTTCGGTCAGTCCTGCAGGACAGTATAAAAGGGCGGGAGTAGGGGACTGGAGCACCGCCAAAGCGAAGACAGCGCCGTTATTTAAGTGACGCGAGGGGGAGACGTGAGCAGCCACAAGGCACGCGGCGTTGAGCGTAAGCGACAGATTCAGAGTAGAGAGCCTCCCCTGCGGGTGCGGGTGTACGAGGAGCTACACCCGGCTAGACCTAGACCACTAGATCGGAGTGAGTTAACGTCAAATATGTATACATTTCCGTACTTAGGGGGGGAGTAAAGTGAAAAAATACGATTTCACGAAATCCTGGTAGACAACGGAGTTTCTATAACTAAAATAAAATATTGTGAGTGTTGAGTAAGACTGTAAGAAGACCGACTGGTTTTGTTTAGTTTACGATAGTCAAGATAGTGTCTAAATAATTCTAAGTTTGAATTGACAAGGTGGGTTTCAAGTAATGAATGCTCTCCGACAGTTCGGCCGTCATTTAATCGACAGGAGCGGGAGAATAGAAAGCTCTCCTTCTGACGGCAAAAATTGGGCGGCGAGGTCACGGCCTGAGGGGAACGTCAACAATAACCTCCCCTCCACCGGGCGCACGGACGAGGCGAACCGGGGCCCTAACTAATACCGCTGGTACGCGAAGGACCAGCGGGCAAGCGCACCGCGGCCGCGACAGGGGGTGCGCTCTATTGGGAAAACGCGGAGTTAAGGCGTTGTTTACACAAAATGGTACACGTACATGTACATCATTTCAAAAATTCTGCTCACCAGATCGAAGTCAAAC
This sequence comes from Frankliniella fusca, assembly GCA_029379305.1. Classification (NCBI taxonomy): domain Eukaryota; kingdom Metazoa; phylum Arthropoda; class Insecta; order Thysanoptera; family Thripidae; genus Frankliniella; species Frankliniella fusca. Next base: position 6,648 of record JAHWGI010000192.1, on the reverse strand, counting down.
TTACCAAACCGTTTCCCGCAGGTATAAAACTACTATTTACGCATTCAGTTCGCCTTGTCAACGTTTCGATAACTTTAAAAAATGATTTAAAGTCGCGAGGTGGGCACATCAGCCACCGGCAATGGCGGACATGCTTGGCCTGCTTTCGCGTTGTTGACACAACATGCCAACCAAATAAAATGAAAAAAATCACTGCTCTCATAACGTTACGATTGGAACTCATTCTTTGAGGCACACATTTAGTTGGCAGAACCGGGGCAAGTTTCAGTAAAACTGAAGTAGTTTTAAAGAAGGCAGTACGGTGGTCACGTGCGAATTTCAGTGGTGTTATCTCATTCTTGCGCTCGAAACTAAAGGCTGGCTTTGTTTGAACGCAGACTTTAGAGGTTTCTCTTTCGCTCCGTGTTGGCTCGTCTCGGCCTACCCCCTCCACGAAAAAATATCCCCTTCCCCTGTTCATTTTACCTGACGAGTCGAGCATTACCATAGAAACTCGAATTTCAATTCAAATTTACAAAATTTCTGCAATACAGATTTCAACTAGACTTCAGAATCGAATGTACTAGATTACATTCTAAATGTATGCTTAATATCATCGAATTCCCTTCAGCAGATTTTTTTCTGTCGTAAGGGGCCATATGAAACAAAACACGCACGTTTTCCAGCGATTTTAGAAGGCAACTCCGTTGCCTAAAAAATCGATTTTTTTTATTTTTTTTTAAACTCTTTGGACCTTGGTACAAATGTTCCTGACCGCACCCTGAAATCGACGAAGGAATTTTTTATTCAATGTTCTGCCATGAGACGAGCAAACGCTCCCAGCGATCTCAGTCGGCAGTGCGCGGACCCTCGTAAGTAGGCGGAGCGTAGCTGTTGAAAGTCGGAAATCGCTTTTGGCCGCACGTAATCGCATGAAACTGCCTGAAAATGATAAACTTCGCATAAGCTATGCATTTGAGACAGTTTCGCACCCGAATATTGTTATTTTGTCGCTGTTTACAGCGAATTTGGATTTCCTGCAGCTACGCTCCGCCTACTTACGAGGGTCCGCGCACTGCCGACTGAGATCGCTGGGAGCGTTTGCGCGCTCTGGCTCCCAGTTGTGTGCAAAAGTGGGAGTTTTTTTTTGAATTTTGGGGACACTATGGACCTTCCTCTTTCCAACGAACGTTTGGTCGATGAAAAAATATTTGTGGAAGTAAGAGAAATCTAGCAGCACATTTGCCAAGACACTGGTCCCGGCTAGATCTGTTGCTTATCCATAGTCCCTCGTCTCATGGTTCTGCAAAACTAAGAGTTTTCCCAAAATGAATATATACCGTTAAATCGACCTGTTTGGTCCATGCGCGCTTCAAAAGTTAGAGAACCAACGTCAAAACTCGCCAGCGGGCTCCAGCGGAGTGGAGGGAAGACAGAGAGTGGGATTGGAAGGGGAAACTTTTCTGTAAACTTCAAAGCCGTTTTTCTCAGAACCTTTTTTTTTTTTTGGGGGGGGGGGGTGAGCTTGCGCGCATGATATCTCAGGCTACGTTAGAGTTTTTCTCTGGCGGCTTAAAATGATCACCTCGATGATCACTCATGTATTGCCTTGAACTTATAAACGCTTTTTTGTCCAAAAGAAATTTGTTTAAGTAATGGCCAATGCAATGTCAGAAAACGGCATGAAAAACGTCATGAATCTTGATTTGTTGATTAAAAATCACAGAATGGATTTCTTTGAGATCTGCCGCTTGTAAGTTCTTGATTTTGACCTTCTTTAAGTATTTTTTTTTCCAGTTTTTTGAAACAAAATTGGCTGAGAAACCAGGGTACGGCAACGCACTAGGGTCGAGCTGGTTCTATCCTTTGACCACGGCCAAGTAGGGGTAGGGCGCACTCAAACTAAGATTTCTCCGTGAAGGATTGATCGTTCGGAACGATCGAGGTGTCAAAACACAACGTTTTTCTTTGAAGATTCGATATTTAACATGTACGAGTGACAAGGAACAGCATCCTGCACGCGGACTCGTGGCGCAGCGTCTCCGGTCGGCCGACTTTCAGCTCGCTATTCTCAGGAAATACTCCACTCACATTGACATCTGGGCACAATTACAACAGTTCAGACCTTGCAGATTCGTAATATGAACCGTTAATTGTAATAGTTGATTGAAATGAACGAATCGCAGGAGAACGTGATTCTCGGCCTAGCCTCGCTACCGGGTGCCTCTCTCCACCACCCTCGCGACTTTGATCCTTTGTAATAACAGATCGAAAGCCCAGTTAATCAAAACACATATGTCTTCAGAGGTTATAGAGTTGCGGACGACGTCTTACAAAGTTTTAAGAGTGACTTGTGAGACTGAGCCAAAGTGGATTCAGGATTTTGTTTACGTACGGGCGGGAGAGGCACTTGGCCATGGTCAAAGGATAGAACCAGCTCGACCCTAGTGCGTTGCCGTACCCTGGAGAAACCATGCGCGCAAGAATTTTAGCCCCAATGTCGACTAAACTTTAAAAAATTAGCTAAAACAGAAAAATGTCACTTGAAAGTAATGCAGGGTTTGTCTACCCTGATGGGCCGCTATGGATGCGGCCTGGATTATCCATTTTGGCCGTTTTGGATATCCACATCATCCAGGCCCCTTTGCATCCATATGACGTCCTAAGCATCTAAGCCATGGATGCCAGGTACATCCAGACAAAACCAGGTGCATCTAAACACATCCAAGGTCCATCCAATGATATCCAGCCGCGTCCGAATGCCTCCACACGCATCCAGCCGCGTCCGAATGCCTTCACACGCATCCAGCCGCGTCCGAATGCCTCCACACGCATCCAGACGCGTCCGCATGCATCCAGGGACATCCAAAGTTATCCAGCCGCGTCCGAATGCCTCCACACGCATCCAGCCGCGTCCGAATGCCTTCACACGCATCCAGCCGCGTCCGAATGCCTCCACACGCATCCCGACGCGTCCGGATGCATCCAAGGCTATCCAAAGTTATCCAGCCGCGTCCGAATGCCTCCACACGCATCCAGACGCGTCCGCATGCATCCAGGGACATCCAAAGTTATCCAGCCGCGTCCGAATGCCTCCACACGCATCCAGACGCGTCCGGATGCATCCAAGGCTATCCAAAGTTATCCAGCCGCGTCCGAATGCCTCCACACGCATCCAGCCGCGTCCGAATGCCTTCACACGCATCCAGCCGCGTCCGAATGCCTCCACACGCATCCCGACGCGTCCGGATGCATCCAAGGCTATCCAAAGTTATCCAGCCGCGTCCGAATGCCTCCACACGCACCCCGACGCGTCCGGATGCATCCAAGGCTATCCAAAGTTATCCAGCCGCGTCCGAATGCCTCCACACGCATCCCGACGCGTCCGCTTGCATCCAGGGACATCCAAAGTTATCCAGCCGCGTCCGAATGCCTCCACACGCATCCAGACGCGTCCGCTTGCATCCAGGGACATCCAAAGTTATCCAGCCGCGTCCGAATGCCTCCACACGCATCCAGACGCGTCCGCATGCATCCAAGGCTATCCAAAGTTATCCAGCCGCGTCCGAATGCCTCCACACGCATCCAGACGCGTCCGCTTGCATCCAAGGCTATCCAAAGTTATCCAGCCGCGTCCGAATGCCTCCACACGCATCCAGACGCGTCCGCATGCATCCAGGGACATCCAAAGTTATCCAGCCGCGTCCGAATGCCTCCACACGCATCCAGACGCTTCCGGAAGCATCCAGGGCCATCCAACGTTATCCAGCCGCATTCGAATGCCTCCACACGCATCCAGACGCGTCCGCATGCATCCAAGGCTATCCAAAATCATCCAGCCGCGTCCGGATGACTCCACTCGCATTCCGATGTGTCTGGACGCATTAAGTGTGTATCAAACGACATCCATGTGCGTCCGGGTGAACCCAGACGAATCAAGACGCGTCCGCATGCATCCAAAGTTAATCAGCCGCGTCCAAACTCCTCCACACGCATCAACTTGCATCCCGCTGCATGCGCACGCATCCAGGGCTATCCAAACTTATTCAGCTGGGACCGCATGCCTTCACACGCATCCCGGTGCGTCCGCATGCATCCAGGGCTGTCCAAAAGTATTCAGCAGCGTCCGAATGCCTCTTCACGCAACCAAACGCATCCGGGTGCGTCCGAATGCTTTTGAGGCTATGCGGACGCAGCGGGATGCGTGTGAATGCGTGTGGAGGCATTTAGACGCGGCTGGATAACTTTGGATAGCCCTGGATGCATACGGACGCGTCTGGATGCGTATGGAGGCATTTGGACGCGGCTGGATAACTTTGGATGGCCCTGGATGCATGCGGACGCGTCTGGATGAGTATTGAGGCATTTGGACGCGGCTGGATAATTTTGGATGGCCCTGGATGCATGCGGACGCGTCTGGATGCGTATGGAGGCATTTGGACGCAGCTGGATAACGTTGGATGGCCCTGGATGCATGCGGACGCGTCTGGATGCGTGTGGAGGCATCTGGACGCAGCTGGATAACGTTGGATGGCCCTGGATGCATGCGGACGCGTCTGGATGCGTATGGAGGCATCTGGACGCGGCTGGATAACTTTGGATGGCCCTGGAAGCATGCGGACGCGTCTGGATGCGTGTGGAGGCATCTGGACGTGGCTGGATAACGTTGGATGGCCCTGGATGCATGCGGACGCGTCTGGATGCGTATGGAGGCATTTGGACGGGGCTGGATAATTTTGGATGGCCTTGGATGCATGCGGACGCGTCTGGATGCGTGTGGAGGCATTCGGACGCGGCTGGATAACTTTGGATGTCCCTGGATGCATGCGGACGCGTCTGGATGCGTATGGAGGCATTTGGACGGGGCTGGATAACGTTGGATGGCCCTGGATGCATGCGGACGCGTCTGGATGAGTATTGAGGCATTTGGATGCGGCTGGATAACGTTGGACGGCCCTGGATGCATGCGGACGCGTCTGGATGCGTGTGGAGGCATCTGGACGCAGCTGGATAACGTTGGATGGCCCTGGATGCATGCGGACGCGTCTGGATGCGTATGGAGGCATCTGGACGCGGCTGGATAACTTTGGATGGCCCTGGAAGCATGCGGACGCGTCTGGATGCGTGTGGAGGCATCTGGACGTGGCTGGATAACGTTGGATGGCCCTGGATGCATGCGGACGCGTCTGGATGCGTATGGAGGCATTTGGACGGGGCTGGATAATTTTGGATGGCCTTGGATGCATGCGGACGCGTCTGGATGCGTGTGGAGGCATTCGGACGCGGCTGGATAACTTTGGATGTCCCTGGATGCATGCGGACGCGTCTGGATGCGTATGGAGGCATTTGGACGGGGCTGGATAACGTTGGATGGCCCTGGATGCATGCGGACGCGTCTGGATGCGTATGGAGGCATTTGGATGCGGCTGGATAACGTTGGACGGCCCTGGATGCATGCGGACGCGTCTGGATGCGTGTGGAGGCATCTGGACGCGGCTGGATATCATTGGATGGACCTTGGATGTGTTTAGATGCACCTGGTTTTGTCTGGATGTAACTGGCATCTATGGCTTGGATGCTTAGGACGTCATTTTGGATGCAAAATTTCGCCTGGATGCTGTGGATATCCAAATTGGCCAAAATGGATAATCCAGGCCGCATCCAGCGGCCCATCAGGGTAAGGAGCAGAAAAGTAAGGGGAATTCATTGGTTGGGTCCAGATTAGCCCGAGTGCAACCATTTAGACAGTATTGAACGTTAAAAATGCATGATAAAAAGCCAAATCTCACTTTACCCCCCCCCCTTAATTATTATACCAGCAATTAGTGTGTCAAACAGCGTTGCCACAAAAGTAGGCACAAAGTGTCCAATACACAGCTGTGTAGAGTAGAGCGATCGGTATTCACGCATGCCTACTAGGCAACATCTGCACACCTGTCCAGGTGCAAGCGGCTGGACTTTTGTGGCACTACTGGTAAATGGCAAATGGCTGGGAAAATTGACACATTTCCTGCTTTTAAGTGTACGAATGTGAGTGTCACACACACCAAGAAATGTGTGATTTACACACACTTCAGCGTCCCCCAGCAGCATTGGCGGAGGGAGTATAGCAGCGCTGCGGTATCGCATGAAAAGAAGCCACGTTCGAAGATGAAATGAACAACTGTTGCGCTCGGTAATGTCCAAGGTAATGACTCCTGTACGCCTCTCTTGCGGCCGGCCCGGCCCGCTGCATGGAGAACCCCTCCCCCACACACCGTGTCCGTTTCGCTTCTCATCCATTTTCTGCCAAGCGTTCCCGCCCTGGCGCATCGTATAGTACACTGCTTGCTTGGAAGCGACCCAGGCCGTGTCGACGTTACACCACGCCGAAAGAAGGGGGGGGGGAGATTTAAATGTGGTGATCAACTAGTAGAGGAAATCCGTGCTCCATGTGATGGTACTTGCAGGCATTTAATCTTACAAACAGGAAAAGCATACCCATACCTTATTCTACCACTTCTACCACACACGCGGTTAAAAGCAATTGTCCGGAGACAAAGTCCTTGTTTTTTTTTGTTTTTTTTTCTTCCTTTTTTTAGAACAACAGGGGAAAAACGAACCTGTTTGTTAGTGGGCGATAGTGTTATCAGCAAACAGAAAATATAAAGTCACACCGAGCAAATCTCG
>JAHWGI010000191.1:0-75004 GCA_029379305.1 Frankliniella fusca | reverse complement strand
CGAGGGGTCCTTCACTTATCAGTGTACGCCCTAAATAAAATCAGGAAAAATCAGAAAGAAATCGAGAAAAAAAAATCAAGAAAAAACAGTAAATATCAAGGAAAACCACGAAAAATTAGAAAAATCAGACGCTTGAATTTATAGTGGAGGACCGCCCATTCCAAAGTGGAGCGCCCCAGTGGGCCCCAGCCCGCCCTGGCCAGGAGGGGCGTATAGCGGAAGGGGGCCTCTGATGTTTGAGAACAAGCCATAAAAGGCCAATAAAAGCGTTTTTAACAGTCGTTAGACGTCGTGAGACGACCCGGAATGTGCGACCGTGTCACTATCCGTGCGTCGGGCGACATTCATAACACACTTTACTATCACTCGCTGACGTTCATTCGCCCCCCGGGCCAATTTATTTGTCTTTGGGCGACCGGGCCGGCTGGTTGTGGAGGGCGAGGGCACGAGCACCTCACACATGGTGCCGGTGCCGTCGCGCCCACATCAGCTTCTCTCCCTTTTATTTTCAGAGGAGGGTACGAAAGTTTCGTTTATCGCTTTGCTCGGTTTTCTCCTTTCCTGCGTGACCGTAGTGTGGCTGGTTTTCCTCGGCGTGGCTCAGCTACACGCTACACGTCGAGTTTTCAACTAATTCCGTATCACTGCAAATACGAGAGTGAGATGTCTCATCTAAAAAGAGCGAGATTTTTTTTTATCTTGCCCCGTTTAAGTGAGAGTTCAGGAACCTCGCTCTTTTTGAGAAAGAATCCATGACGTCACTCACATGAAGCAGTAAGATAAAAGGATTTAAATCCTCACTCAGAGAGGGCGAGGTTTCCCAACCCTCTCTCAACTAAGGCGAGATTTTCGAGACTATTGCTCTAATCGAGCGAGGAAAGCGGACCTCGCTCTCCTGAGGGCGAGAATCCTCGCTCTGATGTTTACAGTGATGACTCTTGCGTCAGTGACCTCATATCTATAGTCACATGTGGGTGTGGGTGCACGCTTGCACGCGTGTGTGTTTGCTCTAGCCCTCCTACCGCATCGCAGATTTCCCCTTACGTTTCCAAAGCTAGGCTCCGTGGATGATACCGCAGTCCCCTCTAGACCCGCCCCGCCCTACCCCACCTACCCCGCCCCGCCCTACCCCACCCCGCCCCGCCGCAGTGGGTTTGTGACAATAGGGAGTTAGTAAAGCTCGGTCGGGAAGCGCGCCACAGGTGTCCCGCCCGGTAAGACTTCTGCCAAAAAGCAGAAGATCGAGAGAGAGAGCGAGGCAAGAAAGGTTTGATTGACAGCGCCGTGACAGACAGTTGCATCCAATGTGGGCATAATTTCTGCCATATTTGAGTGTCGGAGCATGAACATTCCGCCGACATCTGTCTATCAGAGGCGTCCCGTCCCAGCCCGCTGACCTGACAGTGCAGTGGGTCGAGATGGACAGCGCTGTGCAGTGTTTTCTGCCTGTGCCACACGCCCCGGCCCGACCCGGCCTGCGGGCTGCGGGGCTGCGGCGAGGGCTGCAGAGAGCAGGATGAGGGACATCCCAAACGCCGTAAAGCGCTAATGCCACCTCTGCTTTCTGAGCACCCGCTCACACAGTACGGAAACTACGTCCAACGTCCAGGTTTCCATGTCGTTTAGTTTATTTGGGAGGGGAAAAAAGAACAAGACTCTATAATGCATTTTCTCCAGAACAAAATCCTAGCCACTGAGAAACCTGGAAGGACGAAATTTGTTTTTTCGTCCACGAGCAGGAAGAGCAGATTCGGCTTACTGGCTGTAGGTTGGGATCAAAAGTTTTGCATTTTTTTGCTGAAGACATCGATATCACTGGTAAAACTAAGGCGTAGCCTTACGCCCCGTTTTCAAGCGTACTGAGATTACGCTTGAAATCAAGCGTAATGGGTCGATCGGCTCCTATTTGTCCTATCTAAATGTATGGGAGAATTTCTTTCGTAAGCTTGATTTCAAGCGTAACGTCTTCAAGCGTAACTGTATGCTTCATTCAAGCGTACAGTTACGCCTTAGTTTTACCAGTGATTGCATTGTTCAGTTGTATGTACTAAATTACGCTGTGTCGGTTTTGAAAATTCCCTATTTCAAATAATTATGTTTTTGTTCTTTTTTAATAAGTGCGGGATGAATCATCACCAGGCTTCTGAAAAAATGCCTGTCTTCCTCGTTTATTGTTATTTCTTCCCCATTGCTGGATTACTAAAAAGAAGGCGGTATACTTGTTTTGGTCCGGCCCAGTAGGATCCCCCCCTCGGTATTGATATTACTCGATCGAAGTAAAAGCGTCCGAAGGGCGTACGGGGCGACACTCCAATGGAAGCGTGGGATTGACCCGCTCTTTCTCTTCACATCACATAAATATGTGTGTCCGGGTCCGGCCGGGCCCGCACTGGGACCCCACTTATAATTATAGGTTAAGGGCGGACGCTACGCCGAGTGGCGCACAATGCCACTCTTTGATTTGTGGGGGGCGGTGGGCATTGGAAATGCAGTTTGGTGGTGCCGCACAAACAAACCATGCAGATCCTATAGACCGCAACTCACAGCCTGCGCTTGCCCGACTCACTTTTTTTTTCCTTTTTTTTTGGCTTTGCGAAATACGTGTTGCGAGTTCGCAGACCTTCTGTCTGTCTGTCTGTCTGTCTGTGTGTGTGTGTGTGTGTGTGTGTGTGTGTGCGTGTGTGTGAGTGGGTGCGATCGGCGAGGGAGGTCGGCGAACTATGTGTCCCGGCCCGGCCCGGCCCGACCCGCTCTGCTCTCCGCCGCTGCCACTTCTTTTGATTTGTAGAGCCCTTTTGCAGGAGTTCGCGCCGAATTTGTTATTATTGTTGTCTTGATTTACGCCCGCGTGTGTGGATGCCGCTGGAAAGCCCGGCCGGGCTGGCCCGGGTCAGGTGAACGACAAGTGTTACGTGTTCGTTTTCGCCCTTCTAAGTAGAAACCAAATCCTGCATCCAAACTCGAAAAACAGCCCCCCCAAAAAAGCCCCCTACAACTTTTAAGAATTTTCAATGTTCAAAGAGAAAAATAGTTTTTTTTTTATGCACGTGCGTTTACGTGCAAGCACTGCAACTGCGACGCTTGAAAAACAATACTAGAAATAAATGAAAAATAATTCCCCTCAACAGAAATCCATGTGCTCCGTTTGGCATGGCTCGAAGAAGCCGCGGCCCAGCCCAGCGCCGAGCGCCCACCATTGGGCGGCATGCTGCCGGGTCCACGCCGGTGTCAGATGGGCTGCCTACCCTGTCGGCGCCCGCCCGCTCCCTACGCAGCGGAGCAGCAGCGGAGCGAAGCAGGGGTGGAATGGAATGAGTGAGGAGGACGCTGGTGGCGGAACAGCGCGAGGCAGAAACCAAATGACGGAGGTCCCACGTGACTGTGACACCTGCCTCGCTGTCTCCGCAGTTAGTCCAGGTTGGTGCGAATGAATGACTTTCGGGTTGGCTGTGGTCATGTGGTCTGCAAACGGGGTGAAATCTCGCGAACAAAGGGGATATTATCGTGCCCGTAGTTCAGTTACTCGTGCAGGAGATGGTATAGAACCAAAAAAAAGGGGGGGGGGCGTATCTCTTAAAAAATTCAATCTACGGTCCCCCAAAATATTTTTTTGGAATGAAAATAAAATTAAGATGACAGTTAAAGAAAAATCTGAAAAATCGAGAACAACTGAACAAATGAACAAAAGACTGTAAACAAAAAAAAATCTGTTATAATGAGGGAAAAGTGAAAATTTATCAAAAAGGGATAGAAATTTGCATTATTCATTATTCTCTCAAAAAATTAAAAGAAAAATCAAAACAAAAGTTTTAAAAAATAACGAAACCAAAGTATTAAAAATCACTGTACATACATTGTGCGAGTGATCCCTCCTCGTATAGAACTGCCCTCTCAGAATTTTTGTGCTCGTGGTCATTTCTGTTCCCTTGCCCTCGCGACTTTGCACGCGTTTTCGCGCGCTGCGACACCTGTCGGCTCGGCAGGTGGCGCCCCCTGTGGCGGACGCCGCAGTCACCGGGGCAGGTTGGCGGCGCCGTCGGCAGGGCGCGCCGGCGTCGCGGCGCTATTAAGGGGGAGTGGCTCTGCCCTGGGGGCCCCGGGTTTGCCCCAGGCCGGGCCCCCACCGCGCAGGCCGCGCAACCCGCGCGACGCGTACGGAGAGGGCTTCATACGCGCGGAGACTTGGGGCCCGGGGGGCTAATGAGGGAGGGGACGGAGTGGGAGGATGAGGAAGAGGAGGAGAAAGATGAGGAGGAGGAGGAGGAAGAAGAGGAGAAGGCGATGGAAACGCCGGGAGGAATGTCGGAATTATAGGGAGGAATAGGCGAAACAAAAACAAAAACGCGCTCACACCCGTGCATGTAACGTGTATATAGATATAAAAGTGGGGATAATTGAGGTACGTACAGGGCAGGGCAGGGGCGGGACGTGGACGCGGCGCGCAGGGGGGGAGCAGCGGCCGTGCCCGGCGGCCCGCAGCGGCGGGGCGGCAGTCGGGAGAGGTGGAAAGAGACAGCGAGAGGGGAGGAGGAGGAGGAGGGTGGGGGGCACTTGGAAAGGTGGACCCCTCGATACCCCCATCACTCCAGTTGCTATCACGTCATTGCATTGAACGCGCACCCCGTGTGCGCCGCCGCCCGCGTGCCGACCGGACTACAAGGAGAGCAACACGACTCAGGTCCCGCGTGGCGCGCTCCCGACCCGACCCGCGACGTGTATATACCGCCCGCCCCGCGCGAGCCGAGCGCCGCGCCCGCCGCGCCGCGCAGCGCTGCTCGCCAATCCCGTGGTGGGCGGGAGGAGAAGGAGAAGGGGCTCAGCCAGGCAGGCAGGCGCAGCGCGGCTCAGCCCGGCAGCGCGTTGTGGTCAGAGCGCGCGGGCCTCGCCACTCGCCACGCCGTGTGCCCCGTCCCGTGCCCGCCGTGCGCGCGCGCCCAGCAGCAGCAGCGTGGCGTTGTGGTCGCGGCCTGCGGCCTGCAGCCTGCAGCAGCGCCGCCGTGCCAGGATATACACACAAACAGCCAGCTCAGCTCAGCTCAGCCCGGCACCGTGCTGTGTCGCTCGAATAATATGAGTGGCCACCCACAGCGGCAGCCGCCTCCCTGCTGCCGGCCCCTCCTGGTGCTGCTGCTCCGGCCCGCAGGAGTCCTGTGGTCGTCGTGATCAGTGTTTTACTGTGGTGTGTGTGTGTGTGTGCGTGTGTGTGGTGCGTTTGTGTGTGTGTGTTTCGCTGTGTGCGCGGGCGCGCTGTTGTGTCGCGACGGTGTGTCGTCGGTGGTGTGCTTTTTGCGCGGTGCCATGTCGCGGTGACGAGGGCGGTGCGAGCCCCCCATCGAGTGCCGGCGCACGCCCGCGCGTGTGTGCCAGTGTGAGTGAGTGAGTGTGTGTGAGAGAGAGTTAGTGTGTGTTCGATCTGCCCAGACTCGAGATCCGTCGTGTCCTCAAATTTCCCAAGCTGGAGGACAGTCGAGACCGCGGACCCGGCGGCGCGGAGCAGGAGGCTTCAGCAGGACAGCAGAACAACCACCGGCAGGCGCGGCAACAGGATCAGCAGGAGCAGCAGCAGCAGCAACAGCAACAGGATCACCACCAGCAGCAGCAGCAGCAGCAGCAACAGCAACAGCAGGATCACCAGCAGCAGCAGCAGCAGCCACCCCCCGGGCCGAGGGGGTCTCCCACGGACACGATGAATGTAAGTACGGAGCTCAGGGATGTCGGAGGCGTCCCCACGTCCCCCCGGTGGCGCCGACCTGTAGACCGCACCAGGCGCAGCGCGCTTGCGCAGCAGCTGACCAGCGCACCAGTGATCCATGAGAAATTAAGCCGTCTTCCGCCGCCGCCGGGGGATGAGAAATAACTTGGCGCGTGATGTACCGGTCCGCAGCGCTGGACAAGCGTCTGCCTTCTTTTTTGGCAACGCGGCAGACGACTTCCTTTCCTACCTCCGGTCCGGACCGGAGGGCCCAGCCCAGGCCCAGGCGGGGACCCAGCCGTAATGACTCTCGGTGGCCCTCGCCTGGCCTCGCAGCGCAGGGCCCCTCGGACGGCTCCCTACCTGTCCGGGGGCCCCTTGGGGAACCACCTGTGTCTGGCGAACAGATTTGGCGCCAGCGTGGGTCAAAGTCCTGAAACCGCTTCCGGCCGTTGCGGCAACCTCGGTGAAGTCCGATATTTCAGGGAAGTCATCGTCGCTTTGAGACCCTTCAGGGGGAAAAATATTGGTCGTTTTCGAACTTCTCCTGCTTAGCCCCGTTCGGCGAGTATATAGAGTGTGAAGGGTGAGATGAAATGCGGGGTACCCCGGTGAGTCGCAACTGGAAAAACAGAGGTGCTACAGAGCACCTCTGGAGAGGGATGCTACTCCTGTCGTGTCTGCGTATAAAGGCACGATTCTTCTTTAGCGTCTGTTAAAAGGAACGAAAAGTGCCTCAATTCGCATTCTCACCGAGGTAATCGTGCCTCTGTAAAGGCACAAGTGCCAGTAGAACCGATGAGGGATGCCACGCGGCACCCATGTTTTAATTTTCCCAGTGCAGCCGCCTTAGAGCCGCAGCATCCTCGGTCGCGAAAAGTCGGCGGCGGCTTTTGCCTTACGCTTCGCGCGCTCTCCGGACATGAGGATCATGAGGTTCACGCCCCCTTTAAAGCAAACGTCATTAGCGCGTGGACATTACCTCACACATGCGCCATCCATCCATCAGGCCAGGCGCGCTGCAGCGGCGCGGAGGCCCCGGCGGCCCGGCCCTGCCCGGCGTCCATTACCGGGCCTCTGTGTTCATTGATGAGCTCCTGAAGTGTGCCGGCCCCGGCCTTGCCTTAGCTCGGGGGTTGGCGCCCGGCCCGGCCGGCCGCCGGTCGGCGGGCGTCTGTCTGACCTGTGCCGTGCACGGCGCCATGAGGACCCCCTGATTGATGATGCGACCTCAGCGAGCGACCCGCCAACCCGACCTGCATCGGCCCCGCGCTCGGCTCCGCCCCGCTCCGCCCCCGCCCTTCGCGGCGACAGCCAACCGCCGCAACCCGTCACCCCCTCGCTAGGCGGAGATTGCGCGCTGTGATTTGAGGGGGAAACAACTCTGAATTTTGGTGTACTTTTTTGTGAATTTTGGTGTACTTTTTTGTGAATTTTTGTTTACTTTTTTGGGTGAATTTGTGTGAATTTTTTGAATTATTTTAGAATTTTCCTTATCTTTTTTTCTGAATTTTTCTGTATTTTCCTGAATTGCGAGGTGTACAAATCTCTCAGAGTTGTTTCCCTCTCGCTGTGACCGGATCGCTCCGATGGCCACGCTCTGCTGCCGTCAAAAGCCTGTAGCCTTTCGCAATAAGAAACTCCGTGTCGGACACGCGGAATGTTAAACGATCCTGAAATCTCCCGAATCGCCGCGCGCCCGCTCCATTTTGATCGTCGTGTGGCGTTCTCGACCAGGTGATGACGACCGCGGTGAGGGTGGGGGGAGGGGAACTCTGAATTTTTGTACACCTCGTAATGCAGAAAAAAATCAGAGAAATTCTCAAAAAATTCACACAAATTTAGACAAAATTTAGGAAAAGTTCAGGAGAATTCGGGAAAATTCGGGAAAATTTACAAAAATTTGGGCGAAATCTAAGTTATACTTCAGTAAAAATTCACAAAAATTCACAAAAATTCACAAAATGTGTACACCGAAATTCAGAGATGTTTTCCCCAGGGGGTGGGGAGCGGGAGCGCGCCCCCGGCCGCTCCGCCTCGCTCCGCCGCGCACCTCTGCCCTCCTGCTCCGGGTGGTGGTTGAGTCCATGTCCCACCCCGTCGGGAGGGGCGGCGCTTCCAACGTTCTGGCATCATAGTCACCGCGCGCCCGCGCCGCGCCGGGAAATGCGCCTCGCAATAAGATTTGAGCCGCGCGGCGCTCTCACATTCATTCAGACTCGTTATTTTAACTGCTGACCGTGGTAATTGGGTGTAACTAACCTCCGAGACCTTAAGATACAGTCACATTATTCGCACGGAATCGTCATTACTCCCTACGCACGCAGCGCGCGGCGCGCTCTCACGCGAGGGATTCTCTACGGATGCACCTCACCGGCCCAGCAGATAGTTTAGCGTGCCCCATAACCTGCGCGCTCATAACGTGCCGTGCCGTGTGTGTGTGTGTGTGTGCGCTCGCGCGCGATAATGCGACAGCCGTGTGAAGTAGTCAGCGAACGTTCGTACACGCAGGGAATTATAAACCGTGGTCTCGAATTTTATTTAATTGCGGTCATATTTTTAAGGCGGATCACTGTTACAGAGGCAATTCAAAAATTGTGCTTCCGGCAGCTCTTTATCTTTGTCAAATAATTTTTTGGTGCGGTGGGCCTTTCCATTAAAAGAAAAATCAAAAACATTCGCTGTTGCAGTCAAAAATTTGCTGGCTCCGACTCAATGAATTTCATCAGCTGTCAGAGCGAATAATTCGCGTGCCCTGTTTCAGATTGTTTATCTTTCTGTGGGACAGCGCCCCGCACGCGCAAGTTCCCTCGGATAATAGTTTGCTATCGAAGCGATTTATTCGCTCAGACAGGTAATGAAAGTAGTGGAGCCGGAGCCAGCGAATTTTTCACTTGCGACAGCGAATGTTTTTGTTTTCCGTGTATGGTAAATCCGGATAGCCGAGGCAGCAGAACCCGCAAGGCAGTTGACTGACGCTGACGCCGCGCCGAGCGGGGCGTGCATGGGGCGTGGGCCCGTGGGGGCGGCGGGTCGGGTCGGGCCTGGTTGCGGTAGGGTGGTGCACCTGTGCCCGAGCTTAGCCGGCTGCGACTGTAGCACGGGGGTGTAGGGGAGCAGCATGATTGCGGGTAATGGGCCTGGGCGCGCACGGCTGGTCTTGGGGCCGGTGCGGCGGCGAGGTGCGGCGGGCGGCTGGTGGGCCTGGCCGGGCCGCCAGGAGGCTCAGACCGCAGCGCAGGCCGCAGGCACCGGGACCTGACCTGAGCAGCGCGTCGTGGAAGCGGCCCTGGCCGCGGCCGCCACGCGCCTGTGCCCGTGCCCGTCTGCGGTCCAAGAATCACGTGTTATGTTATTGACCGTCGGTAAAGTATACTGGATAATTTCAAGGTAAAGGTACTATGGCACCTTGTCTGCCCTGCGCTCTGCCCTGCGCTCTGCCCTGCTGCTGCCGCGGTGGGTCGCGTCGCGTGCGCGCGCGCCTGTTTGTCTTTGCGCCGCCGCCACCCCGACACGCTCCGTTAATAATTTTTTAACCGCGGCCGTGTGTTTGACGTTTATTGATCCGATCACGGCGCCCCCTATTTATTGGACGCGGCCGCGCGTTCTAAAAGTTTGTCGGCGGCGACGGATTTGAATAAAGAAGTATGTTTTCCCGGAAGGAGGGTATAACGGGTTATCGGCGTGGGTATAACGCGGAGCGTGACAAGGGCGTGACTCCCCATCCATATGGTCTCGTGCCGCACTCCATGGACTCTGCTCAGCCTGGCCCGCACAGTCCTCGCCCTGCGATGTCATAACGACTAGGAATGAACGGCCGATCGCCGCGGCGCAAGATGATCGGAAGTCGGCCGGGCCGACGCCGATCCCCTGATGGCTCCCGCTCCCGCCTGACGCAACGGTGCGGCGCCTGCGTGGAGAAATTGCCTAGCGCCGTCCTTGTCTATCGCGTCTGCGCTGTAGTGGGAAGGATAGAGAAAGAACGACCCGGCTTGAAAAACACACACACACGTATGCACACACGCACGCACGGGGCGTGTTTCGCCCCCAGGCTGTACATAACCTAACCCGCTGCATACATCCGCATCAGGGCCGGGCGATATCGTCCCATCCTGTCCTTTCTCGTTGTCTGAAATATCTTCTTTTCTGATCCAGATTCCTTTCTCTCCCCTCTACCGAGACGGACCGGGTCGGCTCACACACGTCGCCTTTCTAATATCGCGTGTTTTTCTTCTCTCTCTCTCTCTCTTTCCCTGCTGCTGCCCGACGCACGTGATCGGCGCCAGCCGACCAGCAAAAGAGAAGTTAAGTCGAAGGGAAAAGCAGGATGAACAATGCGCAAAAAGGGCTCTGTCAGGGCGTCAGGACTTCGGCGAAAGGATGTAACATCGTCCAACGGGGCTTGGGCGAGCGTACGGACGCGACGTGGGTAAGCTGGCCGCTGCTGGCCGCTGCTGGCCGCTGCTGGCCGCGCCGGCAGGACTTGCCCTCCTGGCAGTGGGGCCAGGGGCGCCCAGCAGGGCCCGTCCCGGCCCCCCCGGCCCGGGCCATCACACGCACCCAAAAACTCACCTTGTACCTCGCCCGGCTGCTATCATTACACCAAAGTGGAGTAGAGGCCTGGCCTGGCCCGGCCCGGCCCGGCCTGTCCAGACCAGGTCGGCCAGGCAGGCCGCCCGGCCCGGCCCGGCGAGGTTCGAACACCCTTCTCTCCTCCATCTCGCCACCGGGTCATGTTCGCCGCGCCGAGGTTGACGTGGCGTGCGCTCTGCGCACACAACGGCTCAAACAAAGCACGGCCAGAGAAGAAAGCGCGCTTTTGTTTTACTTGTAATGAAAAAAGATTTTTTTTTTAATTCTAAAGAGCCTTAAAAAAATTGACTTTCGTGGTCTTTTAATTTATTTATTATTTAGGGGGAGAGGGCGCACGGTTTGCGTGTGAAAAACGGAGGTTGGCGCGCTCGCGCTGCTGATGTTTAAGATAGGTTGGGCTTGACGGTGAGCGGTGAGTCATGTTGGTCGCTTTGCGCGCTGCGCCCCGCTCCGCTCGCCCCGGTCGCGTCGCGTCACTACTTGTGCTGCTTCCTGCGACCTTTACTGACCGCGGGGCGCGGGCGGCGCGGGCGGCGCGGGGCTCGCACACTCCCGAACCGACCCGATTTGCATGTCTGTCGATGTGGCCGGGCCCGCGGCTCGGGCTCCGGCTCGCCGCTTGTCCTGATGCGCCCGTCGGATAGGACGCGCGCCCCGGCCCCGGCCCCGGACAGCAGATTTTTTTTTCCCAGGCGCCTGGATCCTGGATCGGCCCGGGCCGGGCCGGTTGTGCCTTGTGCTGTGCCCGGCCTGCCTGGCCGACCGGGTCCGTGTCTGATAGATCGGTCATGTTTCCCAAAAGAGGCGACGCGGTCCCGTCTCGGTCCCGTCCATGGAATGTAAATTCAGCCTTGAGGGGGTACGCCTGGTGTGTACAGCGGGCTGTTTAATAGTCAGCCAGCTTTCGGGTGAGGAGAAAGGAGGGGGGGGGGGGGACAGGAAGGAGAGGGGGGAGGAAGATGGCGGCCGGGGAGAGGCATTGTTCCATGGCCTGCGGGCTCCATGCTGGAACCCCCCGCAGGGCCGCAGGCAGGCCGCAGGGCCATGTGGGTGCCCTGTAAACTTGCATCTTGAAAAATAAAGGGAAACGGTTCGGCTGTATCTGTAGGCCAGGCGCGTGCGCGCGTGCGTTTTTGATGCATGCCGTTCGTTAGAGCGCATTTCCCCCACAGCAGACGACGCGTGCCAGATTTGCATCTCCGGCAACTCATCGCCCTCGCTCCCGCTCGCTGGCGAGCTCATCATTTCAGCCACAAAGCAGCCGGCAATAATTGGCAAAGTGCGTCATGACTCTAACGCCACAAGCGTAAACCGTGAGGAGGCAAAGCGGCGAGCATCTCTCTTCTCACCCTCTCTCCTTGCTTCTCGGTCGGTACCTCCCAGCAATGAGCAGCGCATCCTACCATCTCCATCACGTGGAAATGTAAAACGATGGAAAAGTTGAAGAACGCTGAAGAATTAACAAAGTGTAACCGAGAAATTCAAATTATTGTCCTTTCAAAGTGTGTCAAATTTCTTCGAAAATAACTGCAAACCCGCATATGCAAGTGTACGCATGAAAATTTAATTCACTCGTTTATGTTTCCATGTAGTGTATGAGAGGGGGAAACAACTCTGAAATTTTTGCACACCTCATAATTCAGAACTAAAAAAAAAATGAGAAATTCTGAAAAAAAAAATCAGGAAAATTCGTAAAAATTTACTGAAATTCATAAAATTTTGAAAAAAACAGAAGCAAAAATTTTCTGAACTTCCCTGAAGTATACTTAAAATTCACTAAATTTGTACACCAAAATTCAGAGTTGTTTCCCTCTTGACTGTATGGAAAGGTCCACTCGAGAGTTTGCTTCAGCCGTCATGGCGAAGGTGCCCCTCGCCCCCGCCCTCTTTCCATTCTGACGCGCGCGCTCCATGAGCTAATGAATGAGGTCGCCGATGTGGCAGCCCTGTGGGCAGGGCCGGGCCGGGCCGGTCACCACTAGCAGCTGCACGCTGTCGTCGCGGCCGAGTCGGTTGGCGGCCCTGCTGCTTGCCGCTACTGCTGTGTGATGGTTGGTAGCCCTGCTACTACCGCTGCTGCTGTGGTGTTGGTGGTTGGCAGCCCTGCTGCTGCGGCGGCGCGGTCGGCCGCAATATCAAGCCGGCTGCCCGTTACTTACACGCATCAACACCCACGCAACCCCCTCCCCACCCCCACCTCAACCTCTTCCCCGGCACGCCCTGGCCGGCCCTGCCGGGTAGCGGGAAAGGGCAAGGGAGGGTACCGGCCGTCAGTCGGCCAGCGAATGGTGTGGCGGGGTGGGGCGGAGCGGGGCGGGGCGTGGCGGGGCGGGCAAGGGGCCAGGGGTGCAGCTCTGGAACTCCCCTCTGTCGGGGCGGGTAGGAGGGTTCTCACCTCAGACCTCAGAGTGCAGTTGACCCCGAGACCCGACAGACACCCGTGCACTTGTGAGATTTTAGCTGCGGCTCAGAATGTTCCTTGATGAGTATGTTAATGTCAAGGTGGTTGATGTGATCATACCGTAGGTAGCAAGAATATTTGTCTTTTTGTATATTTTTTTTCTGAATTATTATTTTGGAGGACACACCCTTTGCGCCACTCGAAAGGAATCCTGACCCCAGGAGGGGCCGTCATCCTCCGAGAAGGCGTCGTCATCGTGCATTTCTGAGGTTCGGTTTCTTCCGCCGGCCGGGACACGGACAAGGAGATGCTGTCCGGGGCAGGACGGGGCGGGGCGGGGCAATTGGAGATGTAAACATGGGAGGTTGCGTGCGCCGCGCGGCCGTCCTCTCGCCGTCCTGGGGGCATGGACGTCTGGGCCCGGCCCGGCCCGGCCTGGCCGTCGGGGGTGAGGATGAGGTGGCGCACTCGGGGGTCCCGCGGCCGCGGCGCCTCGGCGCCACCAACACCCTCCCGCCCCCGCCCGTGGACGGCCCGGAGTTTTCACGAATTTTCCGGCAGGAGCGCGCGCGTGATGTCGGCGGGCTGATAAGCTCTGCGCTGAGGCGATGCGGGCCCGCAGTCCGGGTCGAGTCGGGCCGGGCCGCGGGGAAGCTCGCGGCCGCTCTGCCCGCTCGCTCACGCACCCAAACCACCTCAGATTGTAATTGTGTTCCGGGAAGCACCGGCAGGGCAGGGCGGGGCAGGGCTCGGGTGAGGTGAGGGGAGCAAGTCAGGCGCGCCTGCTGAGGTGCACACGTGTGTGCGGGTGACACAGTGACACACGTCGTGCCAACCTGCTGGGCTGCGCGGCGCGAGCAGGCGACCCGCCCCCGCCAGCGCGAGACCCCCGCGAAGGAAAAGGGCCATCGGTCGTGCGCGTCGATCCTCACCTCACTTCACCTCAGCCCCCTCCCTCCACCTCCCCCAACCTCTCCCCGTCTCACCGCACTCTCTGGCATGAGAAACTGCTCTTCTAGGAAGCCGTGCCCGGCCCGGCCCTGCCCGGCACTGCACTGCCCGTCTCGGCTCGCCGTCCCCACACAATGCCGCGGCGTGGCGCAGTGCTTCCCGAACGCCTTCCCGGCCCGGCGGCCCCCGGCCCCGGCCCCGGCCCCGGCCCGGACCAGGACAAGGACCTCTGTGCGCGTTCCGGACTGTACTCCGCCTCCGGCTCCGCGCGTTCTCCGGTAGCCGCGTTTCTACGTTGACACGTCGTTTCCGGCGCGATCTCCCTTTTTCCTACCGGGACCGCGGTGGTGTAGACCCAGAAGAGAGGTGAAAGGGGGGCGAAGGGAAGGCGGTAGGGTAGTGGGACGGGAATGCGCAGCGCTGTCAAGGCACAAACCCCCGTTAGTTTTCTAGGAAACACAAATCGCTGCAGTAGTGTGTGAGGAGCAGCGCGACATAGACCCAGACCCCGGCCCGGCCCTAGGCCAGAGGCCGCCCGCCAGGGGCCCCGCGTAGGCAGGCCCGCCGAGCACCCCTGTTGGGCTGGCGGCCTATGCTGCGCCCGCGGGGGCCCGGGCTGCCCGCCTGCCCGCCGGCCTGCCCCGCCGCGCCGCAGGCTGGGCGTCAACGGTTTCCGACGGGCATTTCCTATTTGAATCCTGTCTCTGCAGTTGCAGTGTTAATGGAGAAGTCGATTTGCACTATTTTTCCTGGGGCTTGGAGCTTGCACCCTGTGCCTGGTATACGACTTCCGCGGCGCGGGAGCGGACGCCCCATAGAGACATACTGGATATGCAGCGAGAGCCCGTCGCGCGTGTCAGAGCCAAGGAGAGCTAAGGAGGGGTAAAAAAATTATCTTGGGTATAAAAAAATTACCTTCCATATAAATATGCATGCATATGCACAGGTGCTCCACAGTCGCGCGCCAGTTGATTTTTTTATTTATTTTTTTGGTGCGTGCGTCTATGTGTGTGTTGGTGTGTGCGTGCCTGAATATATATATGTTTGTGTGTGTGTGTGTGTCATGCGATGGTTGGCGTTCCTGAGGGGCCCGCTGCCTTGATTTTTGCCGCACGCAGCCGTCACAGGGGCCGTCACATGAGACGGAATGTTTTAGAAACCCGGCATTAAAATGGAAAATTTATTCGAAGAGGGAAAAGGGTGGGGGGGAAGGTAGGTGGAATAACACTTTATATTGTTATTCCTCAACGGAAAATTTTCTTATTATATGTACAGTCGTGTCAAAGGACTTGGCTTGCATTGTGAACTGATGTCCTAACTTAAACTGATTAAATTTACATTACTCGTTTTCCCGTCATCGGTTTTGGTTTGTTCTGCGTGATTGGCCCAGAGCCCGCGTGTCAACTTTCTACTAAAATAAAAATAAAAAAATAAATGAATGAAATATTGTTTGCATTTTGTAGGGCTGCTCGGCCTGGATAAGACGTTTCACTTGACGCCGTGACGAGAATTAGCCCTCCCCTTTAATTGCTCGCAATTATGAGAACATCGGAGATGCTCCAGCGGCTGTCAGCCCAGCGCGACCATCACACGCGATCTCCCCGCTCCCCCTGCCTGCTCTGCTCAGCCCTCTCGTTTGCTCTCCCGATCTCTCTCCCTCGTCTCTTTTCCTCTCACTCGTTCGAGCACACGCACCGCTTCAACATTATTCTATCGCGCTCCTTTTTCCTCTCTTCCCTTTCCTTTTTTTATTTTTTTCTTGTTCTGCATGTTCGATAAAAATGAATAACTGTACTCGGTCACAAGCTAAATAATAACAGAACGACAAAAACAGCAGTAAGAAGCTGGTGAGGTCGCGTGTCTATGAGCTGTGCCCACCCTTTAGCCCCGCGCAGCGCGCGCAGCTGCACGCGAGCCCGAGTGACATCCTTAAATACCGGGGGTCCGAGTCCCCGCCGCGCCGCTCCTCGTGGCGCGCCGGGCGCCTTATTGCCTCGTGCCCGCGCCTGCTTTATCGGACCACTTGATATGCCGCTCATGCTCCGCGCATATTTGTAGTCACGGGGCGTTTCTCCTCCCCCCGCGCCCCCACTGCAACCCCTTACAGTAACCTTAGATGATCTCTCCAATTAAATTTTCACTGCTTTCCGTCTCAGCACGCCACCTCCTCGGCCCGGGTCGAGTCCACAGTCGGGGGCCGTCATCCGTCACCTCGCTTCGTGCCGCTGACCGCTGAAAATTATTTACACGTCGCTATCGAGTATTTTTTTTTTCCTTTTTTGGAAACACGACGGGAGGAGTCAACAGGGGCGGTCTCTTTGAATTTTAATGTTTTGGTAGCAATCGTCGGCGGAAAATGATGAAGCATTAAATTTTATTCTCCACAGCAGATGTTAAAGCCGCCCTGTTTTTTAAGGAAATTTTACTAGAAATGTTAAATCGCGTTCACAATGCCTTCAACTTTAAAAATATTTTTTTTCCTTTTCTCGAGATTGTGGTACAATTTGTTACAAAAAACTTTTTTTGTGTGTGGTAGCGGCCGTGGCTTCCCTCCGCTGGGGTAGCGCCGCGCGCTCCAATGGAAAGCCACCGAGCCGTGACGGGGTAGGCCGCGTAGGTGTCAAAATGGCGACCGCATTTCAGGCGCGCGCTCGGTAGGGGAGGTGGAGTGGAGGTGGAGGAGAGAGGAAAGGGGGAAGAGAGAGAGAGAGAGAGAGAGAGAGAGAGAGAGAGAGAGAGAGAGAGAGAGAGAGAGAGAGAGAGAGGAGGGATGAGGAAAAGAGGCAGAATGGGGGAGAGGGAAAGGGAGGGCGAGGTTATTCCTTCTAGTCGGCAGATAGGTGCCACGGCCGTCACGGTGCGACGCGTCTTGCTCTTGAAAAATACTCGCTGCTGTTCATAAGACCCTCAAAGTCCGTCGGATACCTAAAAAGAAGTTACAGTGAGATGATATCAAAATTGTCTTACCTCTCTTGGCCGTCGGCTTTAGATTTTTCTCTCTGAATTTTACAATTATTTCCGCTCAGAGATGGAAAGAAAAAGAGTAATAGGTAAGGGGTATATCCTATGGTAATTGTTAGCAATTACCAGGCCTTAGCTTCGTTCTCGAGGCAGGGCCGCGGTGAAAGGGGGAGAGGGTTGGCCGCGCCGTGGGGGGGCGCGTGCCACCAGGGAGGTGGGGTACCTGGCGAGGTGCGTACGGCGGTAGGCAGGATGAAGTTGTCAAATGGCTTACTAATAACAGGGAGACGCGCGGCTCTTTGGAGATGGAATTCACGACATCGCTCGAGCAAGAGACTCTCCGGCGCGCCGGCGCCGCCGAGGCCGCCGAGTGCCGGAGCGGGGAAGGACATGATAGTCGGGGGTACTTCTGGGTGACAAAGTCATTCCTGCAAGTCCGCCAGGGGGGGGAAAACCCATGAAACTCTGCTCTCAAAGAAGTGCAACTCTGCAGCAAAAAGTGTGAGACCAATGATCCTGCAGTGCAAGGTGTGCGAGACCCGGTGAGTCCTAGTAACCCTGCGTGTTCGAAACAGGTTGTCCCATCTATATTACTCTAAGACACAATGCATGGGTCTTACACTTGAAACTGGAGGGTCATATGTCTCACTCTTACTTACTTTATTTGAATTTGCAGAGTAAAATGTGAATGTGGTATACTTTTCGGCATGAGGGTATTGTTTTCTTACTTGTCCCATCAAGTGCGAAACAGGTAGGAAAATAAATACTCCAACATGTTTCAACGAACAAATGTATTAGTTTTTTTTTATTTGCTACGTAAAATTCTTTCCTTTTTTTTAAAAAAAAAGGGAAATAAAACAGAAAAACATTCCGCGCACAGTCCAAGAGTGTGACTGGGCGATACCGTTAGCAGCAGGAAGCGGTGCAAGACGTACACGGGAGCGCGCATCCACTCGCTCGGTGCGGCGCACGCCACACTGCGGCTCAGGGCGCAGCAAAGTGTCCGGAACGCCCCCGCCCCGCCCCGCCCCGCCCCGCCCCGCCCCGCTGCAGTCGCACACCCGCACTCCCCCGCGTTTATTACTCTCTGCTGCCACAGAGTTGAGAGCTAGTGTGTATGCCCTTTTTCACATATGCACATATAAAATGAATATCCACAATTTGACATGTAGTAGTGCCCCCCCCCCCCTGCCTGCTGATTATTCGTGCACCTGTTGTGCGCGGCGGCGGCCATGCTGCTGCTGCTGCTCTCGGCGTCGTAGTTTCATTTGCCTGCCAGAGACGTACATATGTAGGAGCGCTAATGGCGGACCCCAAAAGTGCTCCACTCTCCTTGGATGTTATCAGAGAGAGAGAGAGAGAGAGAGATAGAGAGGGGGGGGAGGGGGGGGGCGGCGGTGGCGTCGTTCCCTAATTCTGTACCTTGCTTAAGACCGGTGGCAGAGCGGCGCGCGCCCCGTATCTCTGACCGGTAGCACGCTCAGATACGTGGCTGTTCGTACCGGTGCGGGGCTGGGGGGCGGCGCGGCGGTGTGCGCTGGTGACGCAGCAGAAGTAGAGTAGGGGGCGGTGCTGTGGCCCGGCTCGGCCCGGCAGGCCCGGGGCCCAGGTTCCGTGCATTTTGCCGGTAATCACCGCCTGGTCAACAATGTGGTATTCATTTTATTGACGTCTTTTTTATTTTTTCGCCCCTCCAAGACTGTTCTGCTTACAGTTACAGTTTACCTCATGTTTTACACGCACTTGGTAACTGTTCCTCTATTCAAGATTAAACGCGAGCACGGGTTGATTTATTCTCTATGAGATGTGTGTTCTACATTTTTTTTTAAAGAAAGAATTTTTATTGTTTGTTGTACTTTATTTCTTGCACAAAATTGAGCTAAGTCACTGAAAATGGAGGAGTCGCCTTTTTCGATCTTGGAAGAGCGACTTTTCTGTACTAAATTTTTATGCTCCTGGGAGAGCGACATGCATGAACATCGCTCTATTAGAGTCACTTTGATGACTCTTTTTGAGTCAAATCATCAAATGTCACTCTTCCGGAGCGATTTTTAAAATTCTAGAAAAAACTCGATTTGAGTCGTTTTAGCGAAAGTCACTTTTACTGAGCGAATAAAAAAATACTCCGCTCATTACGGGCGAGAAATGTGACTAGTACCTTTCCAGTGGTATTATTTGCCCTTAATTTTCACGCGTACAGCACTAAATGCGCCGAAAAAGAAAGCCAAGGTGAGCGTCAGTTGCGCTGAAGGTGTCGAATTGGAGCACTTTTTGATTCCCTTTCAGGGCCTGACGGAGGCGGGCACGCCCTCAAAAATAAGCAAATTCATGAAAAGTCATGAGGCCGCGCGTGGATGTGAGTAGGGGGCGTGCCGCCCTTGTGCTAGGTCCAGGAGGGCGGGGCACGGTGGGGCGTGGCGGGGCGTGGCGGGGCGTGGCGGGGCGTGGCGGGGCGTGGCGGGTCCGCCCCGGGGGCTATTAGCGCCTAAACAGGTGCGCAGACGCCGAATTAATTAAGAGCAGTAGCATCATGAAATTGGAGCATTATCGGAAGCGCCATCCTCATCTGCTCTGCCTTGATCAGGCTGGGCGGGGCGGGGCGTGGAGGGGCGGGGTGGGGTGGGGCGGGGCGTTGCGGAGAGCAACACTGCAGGGCGCACCTGCGATCAATCCGTGACGCAATGATTCGCTCTCCCAGCTCACTCCACTTCACTTCCTCTGTTGATTTAAACCCCAATGGCCCCGCCCCCGAGTGCATATGTCCGAGCAGGGCCCCGCCCCGTCCCGCCCCGCCTCGCCCGTGACCCCTGTGCGCTCGGACGCACCTGCGCCCTTGGTTTGCGCTGGTCAGGCGCGGGCCGCCCGCGCAGGTGCTGCCGCAAGCCAGGCTCTAAATGAACTGGGAGTATTTAGGAAGAAGCATCACGACAAGGGCAGTCATTTAAACCTCGCCGCACCGATTCATTCCAAAATGGTGTTTTCTTTATAGTAATTTCTAGTGTACCATTTGTGGGTGGAGGCACGTGCTGTAGGGTTGGTCGGGCGCGCATTCTTGTTATACGAGAGCAGGTGCGCGTAGGTCGCGCTCTCCAGCTTACTCGTTTATTTGGTGGGTTAATGCGTGTGTGGTTACATACGCACCGCAGCGCAGAGATGTGATCGAGCGATCACATCCACTGCTCCCTGCCAAAAGCAAGTTCAAACTAACAAATTACAAATTTTGTTTTCCTTTTTTTTTGGGGGACGCTGAAAAAGTTTAGGTATTCTAATAAAAAGTGCTCAAATGACACACTTTGGACACCACGGTAAAATCAAGGATCTTTTTGAGGGAAAAGGGAAAACTTTGATTATTCCACTTATTTTGAGGAAAACTCGTCATATGTTTAGGAAGTCTCAAAAAAAATTGAGGGAAGATCTTCATTATTTTTTTTGCGGAAGTATCCTCAAAAAGTGAGGAGTTTGCCCTAAGTGAGTTCCTCAAAGTTTTCCCTTGCCTCAAAAAAGCAGACTTTGTTTTCTCCTTGACAAGTGTTGAATTCATTGAACACGTAGTTATGCTTAACATAAAAGCGCTCGTACTTCACTTAGTGCATTAAGTGTTGGCACGCGGTGTGCTGCTGGCCACTATAATTTATTCACCTAAAGAGTAAAACACTTCTTTCCTCTACATTAAGGTGTACCTTGAGCAGCAATTGCACGAAACGTGTTAAATACGGTATCGAACCTTCCGTTTAATCGCCGAGCCGGCGCAGCTGCTGTGCCTCTCCTCTGCCGGCATCTGCCCCAATATCTCGGCATTATTTCTAATCATGTTAACGTCCAGCTGATGAGGTTCGGGTCTATTGAGTGCGGCGGGGCTGGCCATGACGGCTCATCCCGGGCCAGAGCGGAGCGGAGCGGAGCGGAGGGTCCAAAGACGGGTAGCTGCGAGCCGAGCCGAGCCGAGGCGGTGGTCCCTAACCGGGTTGTCGTGCGAAGGAAACTAATTACTACCCCTCCTCGCCTCCCCCGTCCCCCCCGTCACTCGCGTGTCACTGAGTGGCTGAAGTGGGGGCACCTGTTAGACCCGCATGCATCCCTAGAAAGGGTGGAGGAAAAGGGGGGACGGCGGAGACCGCGGATCACGGAAATATTTTACATTGACTACTTCTCACCCACCGATCGGATTTAACCCCCTTTTCTTTTCGCGCGTTTAGAAAGTCAAGTATACTTGTCTCTCTGCAGAAGCTCTTTTTTCCCTTTTTCCCTTTAGTTTTAGGCCTTTGGTATATAGTACTTTTGCAATAAGTATGGCGGGGCCGGACTGAGTGGGTGTGTGTAACAGGCGCAGAGCGGAGGGCCTGCTCCCCTCTCCTCCCTGGAATGCAGCGCGGCCGTGTAAGAGAGAACCGCTACGTGTCTAGCGTCCTGTCACGTGACCGGTGCGTAACGCGTGACTCTGGGAGGATGTGGCGGCGGCGGCCATTACGCACTGCTGCTGCATAGCCATTCGACTCCAGACTCCCGGACGTCTCGTCTACTGCTCCGCGCAAACCAGACTGCCATTACACCTGTCGAGCTGGGCAGCACAACTACCTCAGCAGTGCTTGTCGCGTATCTACTTGAGATTCTTGATTAAGAAGTCACACAGCTCTGCTTCACGGTAGAAAAAATGTCTTATTTTCTGAGTAAAAAAAGAGAAAACTTTGAGGCACCCGTGACTTTGAGGAAAACTCCTCAGATTTCAAGGAAGTCCTCTAAACGAATAAGGGAAATTTCCCTCATTTTTAAGAGGAACTTCTGCAAAATCTGCGGGGAGTTTTTCTCAAAGTTATGCGGTGCATCACAGTTTCCCATTTCTCCTAGAAAATCCGTTTTTACCGTGTTTGGCTCGGGGGCGCTGTTGATCTCTCCCCATCTGTGCAGCGGGGCGCGCGCGGCGTGGGGTAGCGTCGACTCCACCCGGGGAGTATCGGCGCGCTCCGGAGTGCGTGAGCCCCTGTACCTATACGTGTGCTTGTTTGCGCGTCACTGCATGTGTGTGCGTGTGCTTGTACGTGCGTGTTGCGAAGGGGCTGCGCGACCCGGTAACAATTTTGCCTATGCAGCTGTTATGCATCGCTTGATGCACGGTATGAGATTCGTTGATGCGTAAACGCGAGATACGCCAGTCTTATCGTTTATTCACGCTATTAGGACAGTTTGTGGCTATTTTATACCGCGCCATACGAAAATCGTAACTCGGTTTCAATAAAGAGTTTCTGGAGATGAGGAGAAGAAAGGCAAGGAGTGCGAAAAGCAATCTAAGGCCATTTCAAGCAATTAGGCGTGGTCGGGGCGGAGAGGCGGGGCGGGGGCTGGAGTCCAATACATCAGCTGATGTGCCGGCCGGGCAGGGCCGGGCTGGCGCCCGCACGCAGACATAAAGGATGCCTACTCGGAAAAAAAGGCCCGATCTAACTTTTGCTTGTGCTTTTAATTTGAACTGACTGTCTGTAAATATCTGTAAATGATTGCAGTGATTTTTGCTATCTTTTCATCTTATTTTTCTGTTGCATAATTTTCATGCACCAAATGGTCTCTCGCGCTGCAAAATTTCAGCTCGTAATTGAAAATCACTAGATGCTTTTGTAAAGGAGGTACGACATCTCTCAAAATTGTGATTTCAAAGGTTACGCGTCTCCAAATTTACGTATCTGGGATATGATAGCAAAGTGTGTAGGGTGGACAAGCTGCCCCAGACGGGGGTGGAGCGCCGAGGGTGCGGCAGGGCGGCCAGTGGTTGTGGCGAGGGCGGGTCGATGTCGGTGGATCCAGGTGGAAAACGACCGGCCCGGCGCCCCCTTTTTCGTTAATAAACAAAGCATTCGTCTCTGACAAGAACCGCAAGCTGGTCTGAGTGTGAGAAGTAGAGCTGGGTTAGCTAGCGAGTGAGAGAGAGGATCGATTTTACAGTTGAAGGGGGGCGTTCGAAAGGGTATCTGTAAGGGACGGGAAGTTGTGTTACTCCATTGGCATAAGAAGGGATCTAAAAAACAAAATTTTTGAATGAATCTTACTCTGCGTCTGTGTATATATAACTTTACGTAAATCCCCAAATTGATTTTTCATTATTACCTCTTGCCGAAGAAACCATGGCGATTTATTCCGCTACAAGACATTCTAGGTAGTCTGTTGCGTCACTTCTCGGTACATTTTTGGGACCATGTTTTGGGTGCGGGGGCCCTTCCTGCGAGCTCCAGAGTAATTTTTCCTCTCATTTTACCGCATCGCTTGTAGTTTGATCCGTGCCGGTGAGAATTAACATTGTATTGGTCGGTTTTCCTTCCCGATCGGCGGTGATATCGCGCGGACGATCTCCCTCTCTCTCGTGTGTGTGTGTGTGTGCATGTGTGTGTGTGTCCGTGTCCGCCATGCTCGCTTCGTATCAGCCGGCTCACAACCATTACATACCCTGCTGAAAACAGTCACGTGCCACTGGTGTCGGTGAATTTATTTTATACCGGGGTCGGTGATGACGTCCTTCGGGCCAATATCGTCACCAAATCGCCTGATGTAGTTGTTAGGAGACTCAAATCGCTCGAGGCGCTGCTTTGGACCGACGCGTCCCGACGATCGTGGTCCGCCGCCCGCTGCCGCCGCCTCGTGCCTTGTACCCCGCCGATGTTACAAAACTGTTTCGGTCGTACGTGTTACACGCTCCTTTCTTTTTTTTTCTTTTTTCCCCCATATTTTTTTCCATCTCCCTCGTATCCCTGGAAAGCAAGGCAGCTCGCCGCGTCGATGTGTTTCGTGCCACCTTGGAAGGCATAGGGCAGCGGGGCCGGGCCGGGCCGGGACCGGCGTACCCCGCCCCGCCCCGCCGGCGGGAAGCAGGTTTCCAAGACAGCGTCGGCCCCGACCCTGCTGGCTGCGGAGTATGTTCCGTAATGGGTACCGCCTTTATCGTGATGTGAACCTGAGGAGGCCAAGCAGCTCACTCCTTCCCTAAATTTCGTCCAGGACCAACAATAATATCTGAGATAGGGGGAAAAATACCAATGTTTGCCTCCTACGGTTGATATAAAAATAGAAAACTATCTAATGGATTAAAAAACGTATCTCCCCTCGTGTTGAGCCTGGTTGTGGTGGAAGAGGTGCCAGATCGCGTGTTCTGCCGGTCGGACTGTCCAAGGGGAGAGGATGTGACGCTTCGGCAAGGGGTACCCCAGGGGCGGAAGGGAGGGAAGGGAGGGAAGGGAGGGATCATTTTAATTTTCACCCAATGAGCTTTTCCCCCTCCGCACAGTTGCGTGCGCCCAAGTAGTTACGCCGTCTGTGTATGTACTCTATGGATTTTTTTTTCTTCGCTCGCGTTTATTTCCCACTCTCCCGTCCGGCGCCATTGCTGCGGCGTTGGTTGTGGGGCGGGTCACCCTGGCCTCGTCCCTGCGGGTGCAATGTGCTTTATTTATTCGCCGGGAAAGACTATCTTTTGGAGGCAACCATACATAACAACGCTCTGAGTGGAAAATGATACGTTTTTTCCCCCGGAGGTGTGATATTTTTTTCGTACCAAAGGTGCGTGATGCATCCCGTTGCGTGTCCCGTTGTGGAGGACAGATAACAAGGAAGCTCGTCCTCTTATCATTATCTCCGTTTGTCTGTTGTACCCTTTGACTTCCTGGTGGAAGAAGAAAAGGAAAAAATTGCACGAAATTGAATGAGATTTGAAAGATGACAGGGACTGGGCTCGAGGCACACAGCAAAGAGCACCGCTCTATGAATCATCGGGCCAAGGAGGCGGGAGCTCCTATGCCCTAGTTCGTTTTCATTTCTTCCTTTGAGTTTGAGGAGGGCGTACCGTACAGGCGCCTGGCTGGCTGACTCACCCAAACACATCATAATATCATCTTTTCTTACGGTCCCTGGCGGACTGCCTTCGGACTTTATGACGACTTTGTACTGACATATTACTACCCTTCATTTTGCCCTTTACCTCCTCCCTCCTCGTCTTCCTCTCCTCCCGCACGTGAGTCATCAACACTCGCACTTGCATCCCCAGGTGAGTCACACGGCCTGGGAAGCTGCCCTGGCCCGGGGCAAGGACGTTGCTACCAATACACATACAACAAGCAGGAGTTGTGCGTCCAGCGGTCCTAATTGGATCGGAGCCCCGCGCGGGAGATGAGCGCGATATCATTTCGGGTGCAGCCGTAGCAGCAGCAGGTTTGTGTGAGCCCTGCTTGCGAGCGCCATCGCCGCCCCGCCCACCCCCGTCCCGCCCTCTTCTCCCACGGCGCACTACTTGGACGTTGCTGGCGCCCGCTGCCTCGCGCCCAGCGCCCCAGCCCCGCCCCGCCCCTAGGGCTCGGCCGTGGTGTGGTGGGCCAACCCTTACGGGTAAGCCACCCTTTCTGCTGGTCGGTTTCATTTCCATTCCAAAGGATGATTCACCCACGCCGCCGCCGCTGCAGCGGGGCGTGCCGCTAGGGGCGGGGCGGGGCGGGGCGGGGGGCGGGCGAGCGCCCATCCGCCTCCGACGCCTCCTGTCGTCCCCGGGTGGGGCCCGCGCTGCGGTGCGCCGCACTGTGGTTGCAGCCCGTGCCGGCGCGAGGCGGGGCGGGGCGGGGCGCGGCGGGGCGCGGCGGGGCGCGGCGGGGCGCGGCGGGTCCTCGCTAACTTGCGCGGAACGTGCCGGCAACGAGGAGCTATATAGTCGTTGGCCCGGAGCCACGGCCGGAGCCAGAGCCTCTCCGAGTGAAGGGGCCGGGCATAGGCAGGCGATGCGCCTGATGCCTGGACAGAGGGCGATGTTAACTACGCTCTAGTAGACTGTCGGCGGTACTCAAAAGTGCTCAACTGACTCTCTAGTACACTTTATGGTGTTTAAAAAATGGGGGGAAAAGACGGGGGAAAAACATTTCCGAGGAATGCCAGTTTTCTGGCCACTTTTAACGCCAAAGTTTGGCCTTCTCCAGTGAGAATGCCAACTCTCGGCATTAAAAGTGGCCGCAAATCGGCGTTTCGTAGGAGAAGGCCATTGGTTTATCAGTGGTGTTGGACGCTTTTAACCCCTATCTATAGCTACAGACGTGTTCCAAACGGTGTTGAACACTTGGCATTGAGTGTCGGTTGAACTTTATATAACAGAGTGGTTCCGCACCGCCGTTCTCTCTTACGCCCTTATCGAGCTCACGAGCAAATACCGCCCCGCGCGGTGGTATGCTGCCGTTGGCCGGATTGTGATCCGCTCGTTAATGATTACGATGTAGCTGCCGTATTGATTCGCCTAATTGATTGCGCTGAGGGTCACGTCATAAAATTTACATATACCGAGTGTGTAACTCACGGCGTTGCACTAGCAGCTGCTTTGCATGCCGGAGTGAGAGGGGAAATGATGATGGAACGGCATTGTCATCAATCGCGCTCCGCCTCATACCGCTTGATTGTTATTCAGATTGTTATAGCGTCAGACATAAGGAAGCAGGTTTTGATTCGCATTTAGGTCTGTAATTTGATCCAACGGTTCTGCATCATAATATTTTTCGTGCGAAATAAAAGTGAACGACAAGTGAAAGGGTAGTATATATTTTTTCCCCCTTCGGAGGGTTTAGAACGGTATATGTCCATGCGTCTTTCGTTGAGACGCGTCGCAAACGAGGTGACAGCTTTTTCACACCGACCGACATATAAGGAATACGCACAACGCGAAGCCGATTCGACCGATACATGCCGATATGTTCCTCGTTGCGCTGCGGATCCGCCTCTCGCCTCGCATCGCGCTCCGATAGGGATCTCCCTCCCTCCCTCCGCATTGTGAGACGCACGCCGCGCCGGTCAGGCCCCCGCCTCAGACTAGACCTGTCATGTTGGCGCCACTGCGGGGATAATCACCCGGTAGCCGTTGTGGTGGTGGCGGCCCTGCAGCGGACCGCCCCGGCTCCTTTATAAGCCCGCAGGCTATGTGAGTCACCCGCGCTGCTGACCCAGTGCTGCTGCTCCGGCCCGCTGGGACCCAGGGCCTCTGATTAATTAATTGCTTAATAAATCCCGGACTTGTAGGGTGTACTGTTAAAACGAAGAGCCATGATTTCTGGACCCACGGGAGAGCAAGAGGTTTGCTGTGAATTATATTTGGCTATCCTAAGAGCGAGCAGGTTTGATATCTTCACTCAGTTACATCAAATAGTTACAAATATCACTTTACTTGAGTGATACTTAAAACCCTCGCCCCTTTTTGCTAAAAATATCCCGATCTTATTCACACCTTCTTAAATTTGAGTAATATTAAAACCTGATTCAAAAAGAGTGAAGTTTCTGAATTGTCAATTAAAGATCGATCAAACTGTAACACGCTGCTCTTTTTCGACCCTTGTCTCGTCCAGTGTTTGCTGATTGGCCCGACAGTACATGTGTTCGCCGGCCGGTCGGCCGGCTGGCCGCTACCCGTGTTTCCCGTGCGTGCCTGTGTGTGTGCGTGGAGCGTTCTGCCCGCCTATGCCGCCGCACTCTAGCTGCCTCTTTGAAAAGAAAGTCAAAATCATAGCGAGGTCTTTTGCCTCCGGCCGGCCGGCAGGCAGGCATGCGGAGGGGGGCCTCCGAGGGGCGGAGGTATACCTCCAATTATGCGGCGCCTTTCCTTATCGTAATTGGGTCATTGCGGCATTGTCGGGCCGGGCGTATTGTTGTGTCATTGTGGAACTCTCTTTGTCGCCTCATGTGAAGCGATGGAGATAACGGGGCAGTCCCGGCAGCGCTCGGCGCCCCGCGGGCGTAGGGCAATATAGGGCCCCACTGTGCTGGGCTGCTGGGCTCCACCCGAGGGGGGGGACAACTCAAACAAAATGTGTAAATTTTTTTTATTTTTAAAAAATATTTTGTTTTGATTTTTCTTTTGATTTTTCACGGAAAATTTCTGTCACCTTTTGATAGATTTTGACCTTTTACCCCAATTTCTGACTTTGTCATTTTTTTGCTGAATATTTGTTAATTTTTTTTTATCCGAATTTTTGGATTTTTCTGTATTTTCTTGATTTTTATTGTATTTTTTTAAAAATGATTTTTTGGGGGCTCTACCTGTCAGGGCCCCACTGGACAGTGCTGCCACGAATGCGTCAGCCTGTCGCGGTAAAACCGTATAAGCCCATCCCATGGGAGTTGGAACATCGAAAATGTCATTCTTAGTTTCTCCCTGGGCATTCTCTACGTTTCTCAGGGCGTGCCCTGAATTTACTTTTATGCGGGAACCCTGCCAGGTCCTGACTTCTTAACCGCGTGTTCAGTACAGATGACGTGTAACACTGTTAAAAATTCCGTACCCCCATGCCCCAGATACTACGGTCAAACCGTTTTGTTTGGTGACGGGACGACCGTATCTGAAAAATTACGGTGTTTTCCGTGACCAATTCCGTAGTTTCAGTTTCTTGAAACTTCGAAAAAAGTTGAAATACAGGCTTATGTGAAATATACGGTCATAGGTAGTACGGACGAACCGTACCCAATAATACCGGTCCGGACCAGGTAAAAAATTAACGGAGAAAACCGTACTAATTACCGTGGAAATTTCTGACAGTGAATAACTGGTGAACTTCTGATTACCGTAAACGAGGGTAACTTTGTCGACCCACTAAAACTTTGTTTAAAATGCTAAATGGTAATTGAAACAAATTGTGAGGGATAGACCAAAGTTATCCCCATCCCCTAAGATATGTTTGTAATGCTAGATAGCATTCTAGACAATTTTTTAGGGGGTGGACAAAGTTACCCCGGTGGGCCAAAGTTACCCCGGTGGGCCAAAGTTACCCCCGTTTACGGTATATTATGTGCTGAGATGCTGTAGAAATATAAATATTTGCGACTCCCTTAGAGGCAAGCAGCACTGACAGCGCTGTCGTTGGCGGTGCGCTCGCTGCGTCCTTGTCGGCAGATGATGGTGCGAGATCCGTACCGACGGGGAAACGTTTTTCTGAGGAAACGACTCTTTGGCGCGGCGCGTCCGATGGAACGACCCTGGTGCCGTGGTGCACCTTGCGCGCTTGCGCGGCGCGTGTACCCTCCTCGGCTGATCTCTGGCGCTTTTCTATTACGGAATAAATGACTTCCCTCCTCCATCAGCCGCGCGGGGTCGTGCAGCGCACTGCACGAGTGTCTGCACGCGCGCCTCTACGCTGCTGCGAGATATTTAATTTGTCGTGTCTCCCTCTCCCGACCGCGCAACAAACTTGCCCTCCTGCCTTTTTTTTTGCGGCGCTGGAAAGAAACAAAATTAATGAAAAATCATCGAAAGGTAGCAATGGAATTTTCCGGTACTACTTTAATCTGAGGAGACATAAATAGCGGGCTCATCGCAAAGAAACGAGCAGCGGCGCAGCAGTGACGTAAAATAAATAAGCTGCCGGCCGTAAATCACAAGCGGTCATCATATCGTCACGATCGTGATCGCCATCGCGATGGTCGTCTATGACCGCTGGCCGCGGCGAGGATCGGGACCCGGGAGGCGATGATTATTTATGGACGCGCGTGATACCCGCGGTATTACTCCTATCGGTGTCCCTCCCGCACCTGGCGACTCCATGCGCCGAGCCGAAGTGTACGAATACCACTCACTCGGTATGCGAAAGCGCGAAAGTAATACACTGGAAAAACAAAGGTGCTATCAAATGCCTTTTAAAGGCGTTAGTGAAATAGTGCCTTTAGAAAGGCGCTATCGCCTCCCAAAGGTGCTATTTTTGGCCCTAATCGTGCCTTTACAAAGGCATTAGTGCAGTAACACCCCAAAAAATGCAATAGCACCCCAAAAAGGGTGCTATATAGCACCTTTGTTTTTCCAGTGTATTCCTCACATACCTGGAGGTCATTGAAATGTGTGCCTATTCGTTCACTTGCTGCAGACATATTATTTCCATGTCACCAAATGTGCGAATAGTAAAATGATAATTTTTCGCGCCCTAAATTTTTTTGTATTTTTATTTTTTAAACAAACCTGCAAGGAGCGACATCATAGTCCATTTTATTTCCAGTGCAGGTATAGTTATGTGAGGATGTGTGTTTTTTAGCACCCTACCGCTCATCCTGCCGCCTAGAGGCGTGCAGAATCGGGCGAAAAACTGGTGGCCATCATCACATTCATCACATCACATCGTCGCGTTCATGACGAATCGTGCCACCCGCTGCTCAACGTCCTGTGAAAAATAGTGAGCGATCGCAGCGCTCGCGCCTAGGACTGTCGTATACTGACCACTTCCCGCCTAAATATTCCTCCTCCGACCTTTGGTTTCCTGCCCCCTTTCCTTCCTTCTTCTTGCTTTCCCTTTTTTTCGTCTCGCATAAATCACCCCCAACTCTTTAAGAGCAGCGGCGGTCCCGATCGGGCCCGGCGGAGGAGAGGAGGGCGTCTGGCGGCGCCAAAAGATTCCGTCAGCTCTTTGTCTTAACCCCGCTCCGGACCCGAGCAACCTTTTCCAGGCCGTTTCGGCCCCACAATCGAAAAAAGCCGCCAACAAATAACCGCTTCACCACCTACACCCACAACTTCGTCCTTTTTTTTGTGGGGAGGGGGGAGGAGCCGCAGGTTGGGGGCTTCCTCCTTCCTTCCCCCTTTTTTTCCTACAGAAACAAGGACAAGTCGAGAATTTGGACAGCCCAAATGTTAACAATGTATGAGAATAATGTCCACAGCAAGTTCTGCGTTTCTTTATGTTTATTTGTTCATCAGTCGGCACACCACAAAAATCAAAATTTGCAGCAGCCAAAAAACGTATCGATAGCTCAGGGACAACCAATTAAATCAAAGCTGGGACGCAGCAAACTTACGGCTGCGATGACCGAAATTTGAGTGACCCAAATAACTAACTATAATAGTTTTATCTCAACTATGAATTTGTGTTTTTTTCCTTAAGAAAATATACGACAGCTTTTCATTTTTCTGTCTGTGTTTTGTGTTTCCCATTTATAACGGCGCTTACAGTTGATCTGTTTAGTGTGTTAAGCCCCAAACGTGACACTAACTGCTACTTTTATTTTTTCTTGTGCCCCGCAGGTGAGTGGCGGTGAAGGTGACAAGTCGAGGGCGGCGCCGCCGAGCCGGTACAGTATGCTCCTCTTATTCCATCCAAAGTGGTCCCGGCGGCGGTGCGGCGCGCATCTCTCACCGTATGTCGTCGCGACGCCGAGGGGGAAACAACTCAAAAATTTTCGTACACCTCAAAATTCAAACCCCCCAAAATTCCTAAAATTCTGAAAAAAATTAGAAAAATTCAGGTGAATCAGAGAAGTTCAGGAAAATTCTGAAAAAATAAAAATTTTAAAAAATGGTAAAATTTAAGCAAAATATATCAAAAATTCACGAAAATTCACAAAAACTCACGAAAGTTCTCAAAAATTCTCAGATTGTGCGCACCATAATTCAGAGTTGTTTCGCCCTCGCGCCACACGCATGACCACTCCGGAAAACCAAGTGTGTGCAATTATTCATTTTTTACTGAATACATAGAAGCATACAGCAAATAATGTGTACATGCCCATGTATGCACACATGTATGTACACATTATTTACTTAATACTTGGCATGGACACACGAAAAACCACAAAGCCATTATACGTGTGTACCTGCCACGGTATTCAGTAAATCATGTGTATATACACAGGCATGTACACACTATTTACTGCACACATGGGCATGTGCACATTATTTGCTGAATACTTCTATATGTATGCAGTAAATAATGAATAATTGTACACACTTGGTTTCCCAGAGCAAGGTAATTATATTTTTGTCCCGGGCGGGCGAGTCTTTTGGTACTACAGATAAATCCCCTTTCTCCGCGGTGCGCGCGCGATGCCGTCGTCGCGTGCTTACGTAAGCACTTGGAGATGAAATTTAAGATTGCTGCTGACCTCTCCTCCCCTCCTCCCCGTGCGCGGCTGTGTGGGGCGTGCGCGGCGGGGGGCGTGCCCCGCTGACAGCGAGGCGCTGGTGGGAGGGAAGGGCTGCACCGGGGGAGGGGCCTGTTTGGACAGCACGGCCCGTACGGCCCAGCCAGCGCAGCGGCCAAAAAGTTACAAAGTAAGCGAGCCCTGCCCTCCCTCGTCTCCCGGCCGTCGGGGACGGGACGACGGCTTGCGCGGCGCGCGGCAAGTGTATATGTGAGGTGAAGTGAGTAACAGCCCGGGGTCGTTGCGGGGTTTTGGCCCCGCTGTAATTTTTAATTTTTCTCCTTTGTTTTCATCTTTTGCTCACGAGCAGAATATAAACGAAATTATTTGGCTAAAGTATTCATCGGTCCGCGTGCGGCGGCGGATCCGCGCTGCGAAGCATAATCTCGGAAAATCTAATTAAATAATAACTTTATATCATATGTTTTCGTGTCGTGTGTAATAAACTAATGACGCAAATTTATTCGACTCACGCGGGGGTCGTTGAGCGAACCTGTGGGAAACCTCTTTTAAAAAGCAAACAAATCTTTCCCGACATTAACAACAAGAGCTTACGAGAGTACCCCCCTCCCCTTCTCTCTCTCTCTCTCTCTCTCTCTCTCTCTCTCTCTCTCTCTCTCTCTCTCTCTCTCTCTCTCTCTCTCTCTCTCTCTCTCATATTCTCTCGCAACCCTCCCGCTGCAAACCTATCGACCAATGCGCGCGCGAGCCCGCTAAAATAATTAATTAAAAGCAAACCTTGTTTTCATTTGCAAAAGCGCAGGGTGCATGACTTATCGCCTCGTGAAGGGGACGCCATGCTGCCTGGGAAATGAGGAGAGTGAGAGAGAAAGATTCTAAAGTGGGGTGAGGTGGGGCAGAGGGAGGCGTTATCACAGCGGGCGAGTGAATGTGTGTGAGAGGAAGAGAGAGACAGACGAAAGAGAAATGAGAAGGTGGGGGGAGGGGGGACTTACTGCCAGGTGAGTCGTCCGTGTGAACCGGATGGCCTGAGTAAAGAGTCTCGTCGTAAGCTCTCCGCGGGGAGCCCCCCCTGGGGTCCTGGGCCCCGCCCGGCCGGCCGGGCCCGGGGCCCAGTCGTCCGGTGCCGCCCTCCGCCAGCCAATGGAGAGCGGTGTACACGAGGGGGGCGTGGAAGATGAAGGCGCTCCCGCCGTGTTTGAACAGCTGACTCAGGCGGCCGCGCCGTCAGCCGCGCCGTCAGCCGCGCCGTCAGCCGCGCCTCATTCCGAATGTTCGCTCTGGCGCCTCCGTCCTTGTCGCACTCGTGGGGCCCCCTGCCTGCCATCCCCAACATAGGGCTCCGTGCACGGCCATGGGTGCGACAAGGACGGAGGAGGCACGAGAGCGATCTTCGGAACTAGGCGGCGCAGTGCTGAGGGGGAGGGTAGGCAGACCCGCCGGCCAGGGACGCGAGCGGGTTGCATACCCTCCGGGCGCTCGTGGTCGTCCTGTTTCTGTTTCTAGACCAACGATCGTCGGTCATTTGTGCGATTCGGTCCTCTCAAATTGAGACGATGCGGCCATCTGCGGCCGCTACCATAGACCTTCTTCAGGAGTGTATTTATTCTGCTCCTTATATTTCTGTTCTTTCTCGGCGGGTACTTGCTAATGCAAGTGCAGCTCCATCATCGACGACCACCCATGGTCGGCCCCGAAGTACGGATACTGATGAGTATGAGTGCGGATGGATTGCTCGTCTGAAGCAGCTCATGACTCCTTGGGGCGCGCTAGGTCGCGGCGAGGAGGGGGCCGAAGTTGTGGAAGGAGGAGGGGGGGGGGGCTGACGAGGCGCCGGCCATTTAATGGTCGCTGCGTTAATTACACTCGAAGGTACGTGCGTCGGATGCGTGCATACACACACACTCTCACAGCGTAAATGAGCTGAATAAAAATAAATTTTACGGTTGAAACAGCGTGCTGGCGCGATTATGGTGTAGACGTTTCGGCGATGATGTGTCATTGATTGCATTTCACCTTGCACATTCGCACACGGCCTGTTCATCCTCGGGCTGGGACATAAACCAAACATCGACTTGTAATTACTGTGGGATCAAGTAATCGACAATTACACCTTCGTGCTGATCCCTGGGTCTCAACTCATATACGCATGTCGCTGCTCGCGTTCCATCCATGCCTATCCTTATGCTTAATATTTTTGTGCGGTGATTTTTATATTTTGGGTCAGTAGACATAAGATAAACTTCTTGAGAAAAATGGCGTGTTGCCCAGTCGCATTGACTTATGGGACTGGTGTCGAGGCATATTGCTAGATGTATGATTATTATCGAGCTTTTTGATCACAAGATCACGTCGTTTGCCTGCTAGCAAAGCATCGTACACGGCCCGTCGTCCCACTTCTCCCCTCTATCACCGAACACGACACGGCATTGACGATCGACCGCGGGGGGGATTAGCACTACTTACAAGATTAACACAGACTTTTACTAATAACTTATCGGTCATAGTCAATGAAGGGCGCGCGTTTTTAAAACTCCAACAGCCCATATGGAAAAGCAGTGTCATATTTCTATCGAGTCGTTTCGTAATGACCGCGCAGTCTACACCGTGTTTCATGTAGCTGCCACGCCGCTCCGGCAGCGAGACAATGAGGCGGCGGACATGACCGCGTCAATAAATTGACGTTACAGGTTTATTAACCGGGCCGACCACGTAGGCTAATTATTTCGGTACAGGAACATGTCGGACACCGCTCTTCCGACCTCGCTGTCCCCCGCCGCCCGTCGTTCCGGAGCAGTTACATGGGCAAAGATCCGCGTATCTCTCAAGCGGAGAATCGCGCACATACGTGGGTCCTTCGGGTCCCTGATCACGGGCTGATATGGCCGGCTGGTCGCCTGTTAGTCAGCGCAGCTGGAAACGCGTTCATATTTATTGAGTTGTTGTTTTTCCCACCCTGTGGGCTTCTTGTACCGCCAGGTCCTGGAAATCTCCAATACACAAAAACCGGCCGAAACGCCTCTTTTTTCTTCGAAGAAGCCCCTTCTTGACGCATCCTTTCGGCCCACGGGCCTTGTGAGTTTGTGCATGTGTGTGTCGCGCCTCATTTCCAATTTTTAGTCCGGCTAGCGGCAAAAGCATGTCCCGCCTGCACCTGACACACCACTCAGAACCTGTTTTCACTCAGATAAGGAAGAAGCTTTTCCTGTATTTTTTTTTTTTAATGCGTTTTTTACTGTCCAGCAATAGGAAGGAAGGTTAGTTTTCAAAAGGATACTTTATTAATGTTTTTGGCCACGGTATTTTATTTTGTGCTGATTATGAGCTTGTGACTCTTTTGCCACCTTGCCTGGCGGACGCCACGGCCACGGGCGTCAAAATGATGTACTCGCGTATTGTCGGCTGCTGGCACGAGGCTGCCCTGCGGCGCAACACGCGCGTGGTGTTTCCTTTCATAAATCCCGGAATGATAATGTGGGCCAGTGTGTAACAAACTGAATTCCAGCCCGCACGGTTCCCGGCCCTGCCCGGCGAGCAGAACAGCAGTATTTCTCTGACTGGATGCTGTCGTGGTGAGCTATGCGCTGGACCAGGGGACTTTGCGTATTCTTCAGCAGCTTGGCGTTTAGGCCTCTCAGTGTCGCGACAAATCGCCACCCCCCCCCCCAAGAAAAAATAGAAAAAACTTTGCGCACCATGGAAACCATTCACGTAGTCAATTTCAAACCCGACAAAATTTTAACTTTAAAACCAAAATTATAACTGATATGATCAAATGGTCCATCAATATTTTATTGAAAGAGAGGGTACTGCAACTAGTCGGTTTCTGGAGCTACATTCTGCTCCCTACAACCCCAACATGGTGGTGTCAACTAACCGGTCCACCGGTTGCGGGTATTTGGTCGGAATTCCATATTTGAGAAATAAATACCGAAAAATAAAAGGAAATAAAACAAAGTTTGCGAGCGTGGGGATGGAGTATCATGTTGTCAGGAGGTGGAGCCTGATAGGGCCCGGCAGCCCCGCCCCGCTCCGCCGGGGAGCAGCGGGCGGTGCCAGGGCGGTGCTCGAGGCGCCGCCGGCCGCCCCCCTCCCGTCGCCCTGGGCGAGATCCCCGGGTCAGGGAATGATGGACAGCGAACGCCTCGGCCATTGGGTATACATAATTACAAGTTTGTGACAGCGAGGAAAGTTATATGCGATGCCGAGTGTGTGTGTGCTTTATGTTTCCCATTGGGATGGGCCCGGGCAACCCTTGAGTCTCAGCGCGCGCGCGCGCACACACACACACTCTCACACACACACCAAAACACATACAAACACACACACGTAATCGTTCTCAGAGCAGCTTCTTGAAAATAACGTGCAATTGATCGGTGGCAACGAGCGGCCCATGGTGAAGTAGCGTTGGCGCTGTATAGCAATTATCGACGGGGTTTCCTACCACGATTCAGGAGACATGATGGCTCCAGATCCTCGACGTGTTTTTTCGATTTCGGGCAGCCGCACACATATCGAGTAACATATGGGTTCACCTGACCTTTGAAAGATTTCCTGGGAGGAAGATCAATTCGAAAGATTCCAACGTGGGCAAAAAGTTCAGCTTCTTTTTACTTCAAACCGTCATTTATTTATGGCGACTCTATACCCGCGCAAAATTCGTGTTCTTTGGCGTGGCCTGGCCCGGCCCAGTGGTTTGGTCGACCCCTGGCGCTACGCGCGTCAGCGCTAGTTTACAACTCTCACCCTTTTTTTTACTCGCGACGTGTTTGCTGTGGCCTGGCTCCCCCCCCCTTTTTTTTTCTCCCCGACTAGCGCCCCACCTGCAGCTGCCTCTCACCTCACCTCCTGCGTCAGGATTGGGACGAAAGGCTATCCATCAGATACTAATCAAAGTGTCGGGCGACACCGCCTGACATGATGAGGTATTAAACAGCAGGCTCGGCTCGGCCCGGCCCAGCGTGTGTGTGTGAGAGAGAGGACGAGACGAAGGCGTCTGTCCACGCGATCAGTGCTGCGTGCGATTTTGGGTGGGCGTTGCTGGGGAGATATTTAACACCAACGTGATGAAATGTCCAGCACACAAAGTTATCATTAAATCCAATAGAAAACAACCCAAGGTAGCAGTTTTAATAAAAAA
The DNA here is from genome assembly GCA_029379305.1 of Frankliniella fusca. Classification (NCBI taxonomy): domain Eukaryota; kingdom Metazoa; phylum Arthropoda; class Insecta; order Thysanoptera; family Thripidae; genus Frankliniella; species Frankliniella fusca. The sequence goes on along the minus strand of JAHWGI010000191.1, from coordinate 38,410 downwards.
AAAGAGAAAAAAACTACATCGCGCACATAAGGCAAAATAAATTTTTCGAGCTGTGCGTGTGGGGTGGGTGGTCCTCCTGTGCGGGTCCTCCACCCCGCGCGGCGTGGCGTGGCGCGGCGGTGAGTGAGTGCAGTGAGAGTATAGTGCCGAGGTCAACAACAAGCGGCGCAGGCCAGTGAATAATTCATCCCCTCACTCTCTCTCTCTCTCTCTCTCTCTCTCTCTCTCTCTCTCTCTCTCTCTCTCTCTCTCTCTCTCTCTCTCTCTCCCTCTCCCTCTCCCCGGCGCGCGGCGCCCCTCGCGTCGCGATGCGTCTCCTCCCCCATTCAATCTGGCCCTGCTGCAGTCTTGGGCAAAATGTCTCCTCGCTGCTGCTGGTGTACGGAGCGCGCGCGGCCACTAAATAGAAATATAATGTGCCCTTTGCTGCTCCCGGGGACTCCCGGCCCGGCCCGGCCCGGCCCGGCCCTCGGGTGGGAGGGGCAGGGCTGTTGATCGTGCTATTATCATTTAGAATAGGAGCCGGGCGCGGCGCGGGGAGAACGAACGTCTTCTTTCTTGTGCAAATTCGGACAAGACCAAATTCACTCAATGTGGCTCTTACCGCGCCGTGCTGATGTATTACGGCTGGGCGAGGGTGGTGGTGGTGGTGGGGGGGGGGGGTTGAGGGGTTGGGGGGAGGGATGGGAGTGGAGGGTAGCAGCGTATCAACCACTAGCTGCACCACCCCTCGCTATATGCCCTTTTCCTTTCCCGACGCAAAATGTTCTGTACGCCAAAGGTGCGCGTTTAGTTCGTCTTGACGAACTGTGCGCGACCTTCTGCTGAGGTCGCTAAGAGTACGCTATGGTTCGCCGCCCGTGTTCGCTTTTAGGTCGCATAGGTCTCACTACGCGACCTTTTGAGTTCGCTCGACGTACTTGGCGTACCAAAAACGAACTCAGTTGCTCGCGCGCTGAGGTCGCTTCTTGTTCGCTACAGGTTCACTTTTAGTGCGCTTTTAGGTCGCTTTACATGCGTTTAATGTTCGTCATGCGGAGGGGGGCAGTTTTGGGGGGGTTGTGGGGGGGGGGCAGGCGGAGGCAGGCGCAGGGGTTGGTGATCAAGGGGTAGGAGTTGGAAGGTAAAGTAGCATGTGATAATTTTATTACGTTTATCTAGCTGCATGTGAAAGTAGACAAATGCAGCACTGCAGAGTCGGCTCGGATACCCCCGGGATATACCCACACCGGTCATTTGTGACTCGGTTTGTCAAGTCAAGTCAACATACATCAGGAAGTCTTCCGGTTCAAATGCAGATATAAGTCTTAAACACGATTTGTTGTACACTTAAGAGTGACCAAAAGAAAAGCCCGCTTTAATAGTGTTTAGTAGCACTCAAGCATCACTTCTGCGAGCGCAGAGTATCATGGACTGTTCTGCGGGCACTCTAAGTGGACTACACTGTGTTAAAGATCCTTTAACTGCTTACCAATAGAACACTCAAGACGTCAGTCAAAACGCTACAGCCGCACAACTGCTGTCTTGCTGCCTCGTGCTGCTGCTCCGACTGCACGCACGCACGTCCTTCCTCTGCGGCTTCCACTCTTAGACTAACGTGGTGTGGTCTCCGTCCCGTCCGTCTCCGTCTCTAGCTGCTGTGCAACTGTGCTGAGACGAGAGACGAGACCTCACCTCCGGTCTCTCCACCGTGCCTCAGGTACTCCGAGTGTCCCGGGCCCGGGGCCGCCCCATCCCTCCCCTCCCCTGCTCGGAAGTGCGCTGGCCGGGGTTTCCCGGAAAATACCGACATCGCGGGGCTCTCCAGGCCAGGCGAACCTGACGATCAGAAAGCGTACCGAGGTCGCTCTCAGAGCGAACTAAAAGCGTACCCTGACGACCCAAGCGAACAGGAAACGTACTGAGTCGCTCCCAAAAGCGAACAGAGCGTCTCGAAAACGAACCGTAGACGCACCTCCTCGACGGCGCCGACGAACTCCGACGACCCGTTAGCGTACCATGCGCGACCCTCCGCGCACCGATAGCGAACTAAAAGCGAACGTTTAGCGAACAATCATTTTGGGTCGGGTTTCCTTTGAACCTCATCTTGCGTTGTAGTTGAAGTGCGCTAATTGCTTAATAGTTCTTTATGTTTCCCTGTAAGAGTGAAGTAAGCAGCATCTCCAGCAGTGGTCACACGATTCAACCAAAAAAAAATTTAAAGGCTGTGTGAGTAGGAGAACTGTTAAAAAGAGAGAAAAAAAGGGGGAGATCCACCTGCAATTAATGCAGCTAACGACGCTAAACATTAGCGCGACGGCCCGTGCACACACACATACACACACAGACGTGTGCTTGTACAGGCGCGCCGCATTAGGCCCCTGTGGCAGCGGCGCTATAAGGCTGGCGCCAGAACCCCTTCCTTGTCGCATCGATAAATCAACGCAACTGACGTGCCGGCCCTGGACAGTTGCGTGGGTTTGAAGACCGCCACTAAACTATGTGTAATGCGGTCATTTATGCGCCAGCCATGTCGTGTGTGGCATATGGGGTTATTGATTTTGCTCGGTCGTGAACTTTTACGGTATTCTGAGGTACAAACTTGTCCAAACTTCAAGTCACGTTAGCCAGTTATGCACAACTGTTAAGCAAGTAGAGGCGCCGGGCGCGGGCCTGCGCACGAATGTTTTAACACAGTAGCGGTAATAATTGCCACGCCGACGGACAACAAAACGCTGGTAATTACGCCGTGGATAAAGCCTCCATTAACGTTGACATTGTTGCAGATAAAGTTGCAACCCGGAGGCCACATGTCTTCTTTCATCTTGGTCCCAGCTGTCGTTTCTTTTGCGATCCCTGTTCACTTCGGTGTGAGGCGTGCAGAAATATCCGCGGGTTTAAAGAAAGAAAAGACTTCGAAAAAGAGACGAATTATGGAATTTGTCATTGTGGCATATAAATGGTATCATGATGGTATGCAACACCTTGAGCAGGGGGACCTCGCCTACATCACGATATGACGTAATTCAAATTATTCAAATTGACCGCGGAAGAGGAATGGGGGGTGGCGAACAACCCGCATTGGCGCTAGTAGTTTGGGGCTTGGCCGGGGAGGGGCGGGGGGCGGCGGGTCTCCCCGATACACCTGCGCCAATCGTGACCTAGAGAGCAGTGTTCATTCATTATTACCACACACACACAAACTCACGTGTATGGATACTTCCTCTGCTCCTCTTCGCTCCACCTCCCCCTTGCGATCCAACGCACACATACGAGTGCAATTTTTCCTATCACGGGAGGCAACTGCACGGCCGCTAATGGAGCGGTGCTACACCCGGTAATTAAATTTAGCCGGCCATTAAGCTTTGCACACACGACCCTGTGTGCTCGCCACTTCCCCTTCTCTCCCTCTCTCTCTCCACTACACCGTCCATCACGCGGTCGAGCTGGACGGCACGGGACGAGGGTAAGTGGTGATGACAAAATATTTTGTAAACCTGATGGAGAATTTATTTTGTTCTACTAGTTTCACTCCTGTGCGGTCGTTGGCTGGGCAGCTCCTCTGCTCGTGTAATGAGTTACGCCCCGCCCCCGTGGAGGGCCGGTGCAGTGTTGCAGTGTCACATGCATTCTGCTGCGGAGAGTGGCCGCGTGAACTGCACTCTCTCGCTCTCTTGTGTGTGCGGCTGCGAGGAGGCAGGGGCAACCACCACTGCCCGCCACTCGTAAATAACAATAAAATTTCATTCTGACAAAGAAGTATATGACCTGAACAATTTTAAAACATTTTTTTTAAAAAGGGGCTTGCTTTCAACTTTTTCTTGTTGAGGGATAATCGAATTGTATTATGTAACAGTAAAATTGGAAGGCCACACCCTAAAGGGAAAGGACAATTTTGTCCCCAGAAATGTTGAGATTTTGTGCACATCACCAGCATGGAACGAATTTGTTAAACTTTTTGAGGCAACTTGTCAAAGCTTGGATACGTATTGTACCCTTGAATGTGTACAACTTATTGTTTAAAGCAATTTTGGGACAAAATTGTCCTTTCCCGCATTTAGTCTGTAGGAAAAATTCTGTTTCTGTATCGCCTTGGAAGTAATTTGAAGCACGGCGCGCGAGATGTATGGAGTGTGCGCGGGCGGGGCGGGGCGAGCTGGCGGGCAACGCCCCCTATCAACAGCGAGGGGTAGCCGCCGCGGGCCGGAGCGGGAGCGCAGCGGCGCAGCGGGGCTGTATAGTTTTGGTCGGCGCTGCGGTGGTGATCTCCACCGCATCGCATGCGGAGTGGCAGTAATGCGCTCGCACAAGTGGTGCGTGTGGCGAGTCTGGCGGGGCGGGGCGGGGCGGGGCGGGGCGGGGCGGGGCGGGGCGGAGCCGGGCGGGGCGGGCAGGCTGCTGGCGGAGGGGTGCCGGGGTGCCAGCAGGGAGGGAAGGGCAGGGCGGTGGGCGGCGCCCCCTCAAGGTGCGGCCCGCAGCCCCCGTCCCGCCCCGCCGGCTTCCCCTTTCACTTACGCTGACATCCCCATTCGTGACTCGAGTGCGGCCCCCGCCCCCGCGCCGCGCCGTTCGCCTGTCCCAGGTTACTCGGCCTTGGCTATCCACCACGCGCCCCGCTGCGGGGCGGGGCGGGGCGGGGGCGGCACGCCTGAGTTACTGCGGCGTCTTCCTCCCCGCCCGGGCGGCCCGGGCCCGGCCGCCATGGCCGCCGCCGCGCTCCGAGTGCGTTTCGGCGGAAGGGTTGATAACGGGCGCAGATAACGGCAGACGGGGAAATCGATGCGGCCTCGCGGCGGCTGCCTGCCTGGTCGCAGCGCAGCGGACGCAACTATAAGTGCCTCGAAAGAGACGTGCGTTAAAACATTTTCTTCAGGAACATGTACAGCATCTAGATGGATGGAAAATTTATCGGAAATAACAATATGACTTCAACTTTTATTGATGGGAACGAGCATCCCGCTGCCGCCTCCCTCCCCACCTGCCGCCCGGGCCACCTGGTCCTGGGATGCTGTGCCCGAGCTTCAGCCCGGCCCGGCCCGGCCCGGGCCCGACTCAACCCGCAGCCGCACAGTCAGTCAGTCAGTGAGTTGATCGCCAAAGTAGCAGCGCGTAGCAGCGCGCCCTAATTACAGGTTACGCACCGGGACGGCCTGGGCCAGGCTGCCTGCCTGCCTGCCTGGCAGCAGTCGTCATGGAATCCACTCGGCGCGGAGGGGCGGGCGGCGGGCGCCCCCCGAGCCCCGGGCGGGGTAGAGGGGGTGCCCCCGGGCCCGGGTACACCGACTCCCAGAAAATGGGCGTTTTCGTGGGAATCGAATTGGATCAAATGCGTGGGATGCGTTTTGTGCCCGCTTGCTGGGTCCTTTGCTTTGCAGTCTAACCATTCGCTGAAACGGAAAGTGCGTGCGCAAGTATAGAGGGCGCGGGATTGGAATGCGTTGAGGTTTTCATGCATTGGCGCGGCGCGCGGCGCGGGCTCTGCAGAAGAGTGCGTGGGTCGCCACCGCGTCTCCTCTGGCCTCCCTCCGCCCCGCTGCCTCCCCCGGTGGGGCTCAGCCGGTCGCAAGGGGGCCTCGGCTCGGCTCGGCTCGGCCCGCGGGGCCCCAGCCCGGCCGGCGAGGCCCGCACCGCAGCAAACCTACAATTAACCTGACGGGTCCTAAGTCTCGGCAGTACAACTGTCAGTGACTAATGTCGACCAATGGCATCACACGGCGGCGGCCCGGCCGGGTCGGGGGCCGAGCCGAGCCGAGCAGAGCCGAGCCGAGCGAGACCGTCGGGTTAATTCTCTTGAATTCGTTTATCATACGACCGCGGCTGGGCTGGGCTGGGCTGGGCTGGGCGGCCCGGCGGCGGGTCGTGCAGGCTGGTGCGGTGCGGAGCGGAGCGCTCATGACACGTGGCATGCATGCCATGGACTGCCGCCCACCCGCGCACCGCCGCACCGGCCCGGCCCGGCCCGGCCCGCGGGCCCCGCTGCATGGGTGTCTCTGATTTAGTGGCGCTGGCGGGGGCTGCACGACGCCCCCCCCCTACCCCTCTACATCCCGCGCCGCTCTGCTCTGTCCTTCCGAGGGGTCCATTTCTCACAAAAAAAAAAAATCCGTGTGGACCTTAAAAGAAAATCAGAAAAATCAGAGGAAAAAAAATGAAAAAATCGTGGAAAAATAAGGAAAATTCAGAAAAATAATCAAGGAAAATTACAAAACGAAAATAGAAAAATCAGAAAAATCGGTGTAAGCTTGACTTTATACTGAAGGACCCGACGGGTCCCCCTATTGAAAGCCTCATTCCTCTCGGTGCTCTTTCCTTTCCGCGTCCTTGTCTTATTGCCGCCTCCCGCGGCCCACCGTGTCCCTCCCTACCCCTCCCTACTCCTTTCTCTCTCTCTCTCCCTTACGCGCCTCTTCTCCCTCTCTCTCGCTCGCACTCTCTTCACTCTCGCTCTCCCGCTCTCCGATGCGAGTTTATCCCGAGGATCTCCCCGGCCGTACCCTGCAATTAAATATGGCCAGCCTATAATTATGGCCAGTAAATTTGTGGTTGCGGATAAGGCGACGCTCGGCGAGGCAACAGGCATGGGCCCCGCATGGGCCCGGCCCGGCCCCGTATGGGACTCACTCGCACCGCCGGACCCGGGACTGGGTGGGACCGGTCATCCGCGCGCGTCGCGGTCCGTCCGCGCCGTCACCAAGGAGGCGCTGAGTGTGTACCCCTGCACCTCGCGCGCCGCGGGAAATTTGATCTTGTTGTATATGGCCGAGCTAAACTGAAATTTATTGGCTGATGTCAATTGATATTTATTAATTTTATAATGCTCAGCCCTGTCGGAATGCGCCATGGGAGGTGGACCGTTAGCTGGCGTAAGGCGAGCGACAGGTGGTATGTGTCTGTGTCAAGTTATAGCCGACCTAGTGTAACTGGATGAAAAGACGCACGATTAAGCTCAACGTTTCCCGCTTTTAACGTGCGTCTACCTTTGCTATTTGCTGGTGGATGGTGTCATCCGAGCGCCGGGCGGCGGGCCGAGGAGGGGAGGGGGGGGGGATAACTCATACAAAATGTGGACAGTGATTTTTTTTAAAAAGAACTTCTGATATGTTTTTATTTTTTTCATGGAAAATTGCTGTTACTTTTTGTAAAATTATTTTTTTCTCGAACTGTTAACAGTTCTAATAAATCCAATTGGATTAATTTTTCATTCTTTCTTTTTGATTTGATTCAGATTTTTTTTTTTCGGGGGGGGGGGGGGGGGAATTTTTTAAAAAAGTGCCCGCCCCCCTGGGGCGTGCCTTTGCACAGCTCCGGCCCCTCAGCGTGACGCCGCGCCGCTAACGCGCGCTTGGCGCTGAGCTGAGGTGTGTTGCGGCCGGGCCTGGCGGGGCGGGGCGGGGCGGGGCGGGGCGGGGCGGGGCGGGGAGGGGCGGGGCGGCCCTGAAGGACGTCGTCATGGACCCGTGTCCCCGAAATGACCCTTGAAATTGGTCCGCCTTGGCTGGCGGCGCCGGGCCGAGCGGCCAGGACCCAGGACCAGGCGGGTCCTAGGACGGGATAGGCCTATCCCGGCCCGGCGCGTTATTATAATAATCTAGTTCGCCTTGACCACCACGTGAGGCGGTGAGGCGGGCGCTGGGAAAGCGTGCGAACGCCTCTTGATTGACTGACTGGCATGCTGCGGCATCGACGTTTTTATTATTTTATTGATGGCTGTTGCGGCGCCTGCACAGTTCAATATGTAAGAAAAGAAGAGGAAAAGAAGAAAAAATCAGGCGAAAGCAAGTTTTTGAAAAAAACGATAGGAATAATTTTGCGGACTAAAGTGTATGAGAGCGCTGTGAGTGCCATGACCACGCGGAAAAAGTACAAGCTGGATGTGCCTTGGTGCCTTGGATGATATTATTTGATGAGTTAATAAATTTTTAGCTGTAGTATAGAATTAAGTAGAAGTATAGCTGTATCCGCTAAACATGTCCTAAATAGAGCTAATATTCCTGTTAACTGACGTCTTAGCTATTTCAGCCCATTTTTTCCCCCTCCGTGAGGTTGTAGTGCCGGCGAAGCTCGTCCTCGCCCACGGGGCGTGGTGCCCCGCCCCACCCCGCTGGTCCCTCCCCAAAGGGTTGATTCGGCGGAGGCGCCGCTCTGATGTGCCCGGCCCGTCAGAGACGGGACAGCCTTGTTGGATGATGAGTGTTGTCATTAGAGACACTCGCATTATTTTGATGGTGGGAATGTCTCTCATCCCTTCAGATCACCTCTTGAGTTTTCGCCTCCTGTCGCTGTGTTGCCCATGAGGCACTTCGTATGTATATTTAGTTTTTCGCATACGTAACGGAAGAAATGGGTTGCGTGTTGCTCTCCTCGGTTTGATCGGGAATTCTTGCCTTTGTCCTGGCTCGTTCTCCCGCCAGGGACCGGCGGCCGCTATGGCGGACGTCGCGTCACACCTCAGCACGCCAATAGAGCGAGATGTGGGCTCGGCCGGTAAAGGCGAGAAAGAGAGAAACAAACCGGTACGGCAATGCCGCCTGGTGGCTTTTGGATCCAGCAACTCTGTGAGAAAAATAATTACGTTAATTTGGAGGGGCAGAGTACCATGTCGCGTCTTTTCGATTCGTTGTTTCGACAGGCATTTCACCTGATCCCAATCCACCTGACAACACCCGCCTCGCTCGTTTCAACACTAAGACGATATCTCTATCAGGACGTACGGGAAAATAGCACGCCCGACAAATGAAAGTCAAAATAACGAGGGTTGTAAAGTGCGTCACGGGAGTTTTATTGATAATATATTGGAGGTATGACGAAAATAAAGAAGAGTAGTTAGGCCGAGGGGAGATGGTGAGCTCGCGATAGGGCATTCTAGAGGCACGGTGTAAAGGTGGACGGAAGAGAGGGGCGGTGAGAGGAACTGTGGGGTGAAAGAAGAAACGTGAAAGACGGACGGACGGAAGAGAGAGAAACGAGAGAAGGGGCGTGGTTTGTTACGGTTTAGTGACCAATGAGGTATCGCACCCACACACGCGCACTAATTCATTCAGACGGGAACCCTTTCTTATCTCGTCGATCTGTATTGGCCGCTGCGTTCTCAAGCCATGGCTGTTCACAAAAAAGTTTCTCACCGTCGTGTTTCTAGCGCCCGTTATTGTCACTGTTGCGAAGGCTCTATGAAAGGGCTTTTGAATAGTGGCAAGGTTATCTTTTAACACGTTTGTTTAATCGAGAGGTCATTACGATCGATCGCTAAAGTGAGGATGGAACATAAATTTATTTCCCTGTCGAAAATACAATTACTGCGAATGACTGTTGTAAAACAGCTTATTGACCCTGACCCGTTGATCACAACAGAGTACTGGTTTTATGAAAAGGCAATACTGTAGACATTCGTTGTTAGCCGTGAAAAAGTTAAGAAGCAGCGCACATACGACATAGAATTAAAAGTAAACTCGCGCTGAGGGTAAAGGGGAGGAGGGCAAGGGGGACAGACAGACAGACAGACAGACAGACAGACACACTCACACACACACACACACACACACACACGTATGGGTGGTGGGGGAGTTAGGCCTGCCTGGGAGAGGTTAGGATTGGGCGACCAGGGTCCGGCCGGCCGGCGTGCGCGAGGTGCGAGCGTGTGTGGGTGGGAGAAGGAAATAATAAAAAGAAGCTAACGCCACCGAGGATCTGGAGGAGAGGGATGGGTGGGGGAAGGCGCTCGGGGGCTATGATTACCAGAGCGGGATTATTATCATTTACCGTGTAATGCCCGGGCGGGCTGGGACGCTATTCGTCCGCGCTGAGGCTCAGTGAAAGTGTTGCGCATCGCGGCCGTGAATGTAGTGTGAATAGTCGCGTGGTGCGGAGTAATGGCCGCCGCCGGTCCTGCTACTACCGGTTGATTGGCGCGCGCCGGGTTTCCCTGTGAAGTTCTTTTTTGTGTGTGTGTTTGTGAATGAGGTGGACAGCGTCCTCCTCGACACCATGGCGAGCTGCTCGTACTCACCCTGCACCGGCAGCGGCGCCTACCTCGGCGCGCCCGAGAGCCAGGTGAGGGTGGCGCCCAGCCTTGATGTGATGGCACCTCCTGACGTGTCCTGCTTCCGTAATATGCCTGTGCGAGTAGCGATACCGTTCATGTCAGTGCGTACGTTGTCTCCTAAAATGTGCAAATCTACCTTTCCAGTTTCATGACTCACTGAGAATAACGTCTGCGAGGCGCCATGCATTATTCAGTGCAGGAATGCACGTGCTCATCAACACTTAGGTGTGCGCCGCCGGGGCGCTAAGTGCAACAAATTTGAATCTTGGCTGTGGTGGTACTAGTTTTGCCCTCGGCGAAAATATATTGTCGACTGATGTCATGAGGGGACTAATTTGTGTTGGACAAAGTGTCGTAACTTGTTTGCGGTGTCTTGAATCTTAAGATGAGCAAATTATTTTTTATTTTATTTTCTCTCCTTTATAGTGTATGCCTGATATATCTTGCGCTAATTGAAGCTCCTGCTTTGATGTATTTTTATGCCCGCTTGTCCGAATACTTTCCCCGTCATTGAGGCTCGGCCGCGCACCGTATCCCCACTAGATTTATTGTCATGTCCATTGTTTCACGGGCCGCCCGTGAATCCACCCGCCACAGCGTCTTGCTGCTCGCTGATGCTGCGAAAAATGTTTTACAATTCTCCTGCGTGCAAAGTAAACCTCTTTTTCTTTTTGATTAAAAAAAATATGTTTTCATACTTGTGGGTTTCTGTAAGAAAAGTGGTTGGTCCACATTTAGTTACAGAATTATATTTTGATGGTGCGATAAAACAGTAGTGGGTTCTTCGTTTCTCCAACTTAAATTAACTTCCCTCACACGCAGTCGGGGCCTCTTTTGCTGGAAACCAAGCTTGTGGCCGAACGCTCTCCTGATTTTAAACGAGGAACGTGTAAAGCGCGACTTCCCGTCCGTTTCACGCGCATATCCGGTCATATACCGACGACTTCTCCACTCTTCCTGACGCACTAACCAGCCAACATTTTTTTCCCACAGTATTTAAAATGCAGCGCCCATTGTTTGGAGGGGACAGTATTTTCCTTCTTAAGGCGATGACCTGGTGTGAGCTGGCCAAAGTGACTGCGTGGAAGCCAGTATCTTTTCTAAATATTAAAATCCCATCAGGATGTTATAATTCCGTTAGTTACATCAAGTCCTATAAATGAGCTAGGTTATTTTGTTGAGCCTTCGCGCGCATTCTGCCGTGACTTCGATTTCCTGCGGCCGGATTATTTTTTTCCCCTCTCTTCTTGACGCGTGCTCTAATTGGCGATACTGACCACTCTCGTGCCTCCACGCTCGTGCGCAGCCCGGCCACGCCACCGGCATGAGCACTGCCGCGGCCCAGAGGCGCAGCAACTAGCCGGCCCGCCTGCGACTGAGAGGGTTTATAGCGCCGCCATACCAGCTGCTTTTTATGTGTCTCAGAATATCTTTTAAATTCCGAGATATATATTCAGTTGCTGGCCGATAAGAGACCCATAATTACTGCTTCACGTGATTTTGTCTATGGAGATAAATTTATTCCTGTTTGCACGCGCTGTACAAATCAAAGTGTGTAGTATTCAAGTAGGTGTTATCTGCGATACGCAGAACGTATGGTATTATTGTTATTCGTTTTGTAGCACGTGTAGAATCTATGTTCTAATGCAGTTGGCATGTGGTGCACCTTGCGGAACGACCAGTCAAGGATTGAGGATTGGAAGGTTAAGCTCGGTTATTGGTTCCTTTAACAAGTCGGCTTACATTTTTCCATAGCTCATCGTCTCAATAATTATAGTCCACGACGCGACGCAACAAGTGAATGCAAACGTTCGTTTTATTAAAAATTCCTTTGGTAAAACTTGCGTTGGAATATAATCCCCTACGGAAACATAAGTCTGTTGTGTTTACGAGAGGGCAGTGAGGTTCACCGCCGCCTTGCGAGCTGCCCATCGCGTGACTGTGCTGCCCGCGACCTTGTCGAGGGTGGAGAAGGGGAGGGGCGCATGCATTGGGCGAGATGCACCCAGACAGGCAAACGGTTATACCGCACCACAGTGCTGCTGTGAACTTGCTTTACGCTCCTCTGAGCCTTCAATAATTTTTCAAACTTTAAGTGTGAGTAAGTAAGTCAAATGAGTAACAAATAATTTTTCTTTCATTTCAGGTGAGTACATCGTAGGAAAATTTCGCCATGTGCGGGAATCACCTGGAAATCTTTTGGGCTACGAGTAAGGGCAACCTTAGAGTGGGTGAGTGCTTTTACTTTCAGCAGTGTTGTTACCATCATGATGATAATAATTATCGTTCGATTGTATCGCTTCCTGATACTCTCTGCGTCTACTGCAAGCTGGCGCTGGCTGGCTTACCATAAAATATTTCATATCCATTTTATTTTCAATCTCGATGACCATATTGGATTCTTTTTACAGGAAATTTCTTGTGTGGGAAATGTATTCAGCGTTTGCCCGTAGTTTCTATTCAAGGATAGTTAGTAAAACTACGGCTGTTTAAAAGGAAAAATTTTATTGCAGTGTGGCTCTAGCTTGACGACGTAATTGAGGTACACCACGCAGCCAGCTGCCCCAGTCATCATCCATTGAGGATGGGGATGGGGGTCTGGGTAGCTAGCGATGAAAAATCAGCTGACCATCCGGCAGTGTTGCCAAAGGTCCTCTGCCAAGTTTTCCGTGACCGCGGTGTTGACGGGTGAATGCAGTCGATCAGGTTGATGTGGCGTAGGGATAAGCCTCTCGTTTGTCGGCCTCTGTGTGCGCCTTAAAACCTCACAAAAACAAATTTTCTTTGTAATACAAAGAAAACTTCTTATGTAATACAAAGAAAAGAATTTGTAACACAAGGAAATTTCCTGTACGGATGCACCTAATTTTTTGTGTTATACGGAAGAGTTCTTCGTAGAAGATTCATTGTGTTTCAACCAAGGCTGTGACTGGGGCAGCGGGCGGCTCGAAGCCGCCAATGAGTCGCTGCGATATGGGCTCGAAGCGCCGCGCTGCAAATAAAGGGGGAAGCAGACGCTTTCGCGCCCATGGCATGCTCTGAAGCTTTTGAAGCTCGGCCGGGCCGGGCAGTAGAGGCAGGCGGGACGAGCAGGGCATGGGCAGGCGGCATGGGCAGGCAGCCCGGACGGCACCGCCCCGCCCCGCCCCGCCCCGCCCCGCCCCGCCCGGCACCCACAGGCATAATTATAGGGTTGTGATCCAGACGCCGACAGCAGCGGCTCCGGGCCGGCGGCCAGGGCGGCCAGGGCGGCCGGGGCTCGGGACCATCAGTACGGCATCGGCTCGCCGGCACGGCACGGCCAGGCCAGGCCACGGCGCGCACGGCCGCCGAAAGGCAACAAACCGAAAAAATGACCGACACCGACCGCCACCCCCTCTGCCGCCGGCCCGAGCTGTTTTCGTTTCCTTTTTCCGCCAGAGGGCGGCGAGCGCGGAGCCCTGCGGAGCCCTGCGGAGGAGCCCCCCTCTTGGGCCCGGCTCACTACGAGGATTTACTTACGCCCTGACAGCGGCCCGCGCCGGAGGGACGCTGCGCCTGCCACAGTCGCCGCCTTTTTGCTTTCCACGTAGACGACTTTGTTGTACGCTCAAGAAGAAGAAAGGGAGATGGTTTGTGGGAGAGGGAAAGAGTGAGAGGCGGGCGGGAGGGAGGGAAGGGTGTGATGTCTGCGATGCAGCGTCTGCTGCCCGGACACGGAGGAGGGTCCTGATCAGTGTGAGCGAGCGCGAGGGCGATCCGGAGCGGCCGAGAGAGAGAGAGAGAGAGAAGAGAGAGAGCGTTCATCAGAAAACAGTGTTGATTAAGATTGGCGGCGGTCCAGCAGCGGGGCGAGGCGGGGTGGGGTGGGGCAAGGCCCCTCTGGTACAAGCAGGACATGTCACGTGACACTTCTCTCTCGCGCGATTCCAATGACGTCGAGCCTACTGAAGTGCTATTTTCCTTTTTGATTCGCCTATCGGTTTTATTATTTAGCAGAAATAAGTAAGAAAAGGGTCCCGTTGAACCGGACGCAAGGTTTCTCGCGCGTTTCTCTTCCCTTTTTATCCCCCCCCCCTTTTCCCCCGCTGCTTTGTCCGATTCACATTTGTATTTTTTCCCGCTCGATTATTCCTCCCGCGCTGCTTCCGCTTCCTTGTTTACCTAGTCATCGCCGGCCTAGGCGTCCTGGGCGTCCTTTGTGCCGGCTGCCCGGGGAGATGCCTTATCTTACGACCTGGCAAAAAGTGTCGGAGTAAAGTCTGAATGCCGCAGCAGAATGAAGCGCGCGATGGAAAACTTGAGTGTTTGCTTGTCGCTCATTTTCAGATAAATGATCTCGTGATACCTGGATGAAAATATTTGTCGCACACGTTGAAGTGTGTTAATTCTCTCACCTCCAGGTGAACGACATTTGCGTATTTGGATTCTCCAGGGCGTGCATAGAGGGGTGCGGGCGCGGCTCGCCGTGCCGGTGCGGGCCCGATCCGAGTCGTGCAGTGTTGCTCGTTTGGCGTATAGGCTGCCGCCTCCCCCCACTCCTCCCGTGGAGATAACCTGTTCTGCAAGTCGCAGCAGTGCGAAGCCGTAGAATTTAATTCAAATCCTTCGCCTCTGAAGCGACCCGTCCCGTCCCATGCCCCGCCTCGCGCCGAAGATGCCTTTGCGTGCGGAATATGAAGGAAAACACGACGAAAGAGAAGCGGAACACAAACACACGAGAGGCTGGCAAGGTGAACAGTAATTAATTCTCGGATTCGTAACACGAAATGGGTTTCTTTCGTAGCACGGCTCTCTACAAGTCAGACCAGTTCCTTCCTGGGCCGCCTGTCCTGTGCGCGCCTGTGGCAGCCGTGAACACCCTGAGAAAACTAACCGAAATCATCCTCTCAGCGTTGTTAAGGCGAACATAACCCACTTCATTCCAAGGAAGGGCAGGTTTTACATCCATACCAACCGCTCGAACGAGTATGAAAAGTTTTATTTGCAGCGATGAGCATTGCGCGCGCCTAGGCCAGGCGCAGCGCGGCGCGGCGCGGCCCGCGTGCCTCGCGTATCCTTGCCCGCAGCTATGGGCCAGTCCGAGAGAGGGGGAGGTGAGGGCGGCGGGGGTCGGGCCGCCGCGCCCCGCCCCGCCACGCCACGCCACGCCACGCGTCGCGAGTCCGGATGTGCTGGGCCTCAGCGGGCGCAAGTCGTACGGCGCTTAACGTTACACCGTCGCCGACGCTATGAGCCCTAGAAAAAAACGCACTCAGAAACTTTCAACCGAGGGCAAGGGTCTATACCACTTCCATAATCCTCGTACACCCCTCGAGATGATTATTGGTAATCTTATAATCATAATCTTGTAAAATTTCCAAATATTGACAAATTTTGACAAATATGGAGAATTATTATCAAATTTGACCAAAAGTTGTGTGATTGCTGGCCAATAATCTATAATGGAAGGATCATTAGATGCAACTACACTCGAAAACAGTAGTTCAACTATTGTTTTTCTACAGTCAACTGCAGTTTATCAACAGATAAACTACCCGAATTTCGTCAAAAGACCCTGCACTGGTGAAAAACTGCAGTCAAACTAATTATTTATGGTTTGTCAGTGTACGTTTAGAAACTGTAGTTTGATCTGAGGTTGAACTGTAGATCCTTCCATCCGGGATCAGCAAAAATATGTTACAGATAAACTCAAACAATAATTGATAATCACCATAATTGTGACTGATCATAATCCTCGTACGCGATTTTTCAAAGTGGTAGACCCTTGACCGATGGGGGAACAACTCTGAAATTTGTGTATCCCTGTAATTCAGAAAAATTCAGTGTAATTCAGGAAAAAAAATCAGAAAATTCTTGAAAATTTTCATGAAACTCAAGCAAAATAAATTGAATATAAAAATTTCACAATAATTTTAATATATATATATATATATATATATATATATATATATATATATATATAATATATATATATATATATATATATATATATATACACACACACACACATCGAAATTCATCGAAATTCGCCCTTGCTTTCCGCCCACGTTTTTTTCCCAAACGTTTTCAAAACAACAGATTTTGTCGAAAACAAGGCGCCCGAGCTGCTCGTGCGTGAACGATTACAGGAAAAGTTCGAAGACCGTGCGAAGCCAGCAGGAGCAGGCCGGGCCAGGGGCCAGGGGGACCAGGTGTGGCCGGGCCGGGCCGGGCATCATGCCCTCCCGCTCCCGCCCCTGGGCTGGGCGCGGTACAGGCTGAGCACGTCCGCTCGCTCGGTCACCGCAGCGTCGGCGGCGGCGCGGCGGCGGGGCCGATCTCGACAAAATGATGTTACCGTCGGCATCGATCCCGCCGGGCCGGGCTGTGAGGTGAGGTGAGGCGACCCGCCAATCGTCTCGGAAATACCCGCGCGCGCGATCGTGCCGTGCCGGGCCACGTGCATGCGGCCCGCGCCCTGCCCTGCCCTGCCCTGCCCTGCCCTGCCCTGCCCTGCCCTGCCGTGCCCTGCCCTGCCCCCCCCTGCACACCCTCCCCGGGCAGCATCGGCAGCGGTGCGCCGGGCCGCCCGGCAGCGCGGCTCCCCCTTCGGCACATGTGTCGGGCTGGCGGCCTACCTGGCAGGGGCTTGGGGGTGCGCACCCCTCCCTGTGTGCTGTTCTGTGCCCCGCCTCGCGTCAGCTGATCGGACCCTGAAGGACGTCAGCTGCGATCGTGCCTTGTTTTTCTCGCAAGCGATTTTCGCTTTGATACCACCATACATTCCTAGCAGGAATTCGCCGCACGGGATGCTATTTTCTGTAATTTTATTTTTACCTGGTGAACGAAATTTCTTGTACATTCCTCGATGGGATTCGAGCGGCTCGGATGCACGAACCGATTAATTACATCTTAGTTCCGTTTTCAGGCTGGACCCCATTTACGCCAAAGCGATTTATCGCCTCCTTTTTCGTTCTCGTTTTGTTGTCCGTGTGCCCGTGTTTCTCTCCGTATACCCCATTACCGCTCTCATTCTCCAGCCAGCTGCTTGTGCGCTGCGCGCTGCTCCATGCTGTATGTATGTATGTGTGTGGTGTGGGGGGGGCGGTGAGCTCTGCTGCGCTCGCCACCCTTGTTAATTTTCATCCCCCGCATGTGGGGTGTTGTGTTATCTCCCGCTCCTCTCTTTTTCGTTGCGTAGAAAGTCTCCTCCCGACTGTTATATATATATATATATATATATATATATATATATATATATATATATGTCGTCTGGCCGCTGTGCGCCGCCGCGACATGGCGGGCTGGCGTCGGTCCAGCGGACACGCGACCAGCGCGGCAGCGCGGCGCATAACAACAGCTTTAGAGCTTCAGCCGAGGCTTTAGCTCGATGCTCACCACTGCGAAATGCGACATGACTACCGAAATGTAGTGCATACCGCGAGGGGGGGGGGAATTAAACCGGGCCGAAGCACTCGTGTTCTTAAGCCACGCGCAGGTTTTTATAAAAGTTCGTCTTCAAATTGTACTCGCAGACTGACTGCCGGACGTAAGTCATGTCGTGCGCGCCGGAAAGCGTTTTTGGCTGTGAGCTTGGAATTAATAAGAGTTGTAATGTGGCGCGCGGGGCGGGAGGAGGGGAGGGGAGGGGAGGGATGTCCTTGCGCGGGGTTTATAAGTCGTCGTGCAGTCGCATCTCGAGATGGAAACGCTCATTGAGCGCAGAGGTCATGAGAGGGCGACGCGTCAACCCGCGGCCGCCAACGTCGTAATATCGCGTAAGGAGAGAGAGAGAGAGAGAGAGAGAGAGAGAGAGAGAGAGAGAGAGAGAGAGGAGAGAGAGAGAGAGAGAGAGAGAGAGAGAGAGAGGCGTCCGGGCCGGCGGGCCGGGCTCCGAATCGATGGTCGTGCCCTGTCGCTGGCGAGCTGCGCTGGCGGGCGCGCGCGGCCGCGGCGCTGGGCTGGGCGGGGATTGGTCGCGCCCTCTTAGGCCCCGCCCCTCGAGCGCGGAGGGGAGGGGGAATCCCCGCCGGCCCCGCCCCACCCCGCCCCGCCCCGC
Organism: Frankliniella fusca; assembly: GCA_029379305.1. Lineage (NCBI taxonomy): Eukaryota > Metazoa > Arthropoda > Insecta > Thysanoptera > Thripidae > Frankliniella > Frankliniella fusca. Next base: position 20,372 of record JAHWGI010000191.1, on the reverse strand, counting down.
CCGCGCCACCCGCCCCGCCTCCTCGGCCCGGGCCGGCGCGCCCGCCGGCTCCCCAGTCGAGCTATGGTGATCGCACGCGAAGGGTCCGTGTTCGTGGCGTGCCGTGTTCGGCCTGCGAGTGTTTCTGAGAGTGCCTGAGCGTGCGCTTAGCGGTGCGATGGTGACACGCGCGGTGTAGAGTGAGAGAGCGAGTGCGTGAGCAGCGTGAGCCAGTGGACCATGGGTCACTACTTGTCAGCCCCGGTGGATACGAGTGACAGTGTGTGAACGTCATCCTCGTCGCCGCCTGCCCTCCCCTCACCTCCCCGTCCTGGGCAGAGCCGCCGGCGTCCTCAGGCTGCTGCCGCGGCCTGCGCCCCGCGGCCCGCACCGCCGCGCGCGAGGACGACAAGGGCCTCCTCAGCCTCCCCGCTGCTCGGCGCGATGTTGACGGACGTGAACCCTATGGGGCATCGCAACCACGCCGCCGGGCCTCAACTCGTGTACGGATCTCCCGTCAACAAGTCGGTGAGTAGAGCGGTTGCGTTGCGCGGCGGGCTGGACCGGACCGCGGCGGGCGCCTACATGCGCGCCCGCGGCCGTGCGACACGTGAGCTAAAACTGGAAGCCCCAATGTCGCACGATTGTGCATGGGTTAGTCCCTTTTATTGAAGCTCTCTTGGTCGAGTGGAATCTTGAGAATCTTCCTAAGAATTTTCACATTTTTGTAGGGACAAAATGCACGAATTGTAATTCAGGTAGAGACTCATGCAATAGTTTTGGGCAACTTGGGTCTCATTATGATAATCAAATCCCGCAGGGGGATTATTTTTCAATCGTTTTTCAAGAAAAAACTGGTTTAAGCCGCGCTCGTAGTTTCTGATTGTAACCCGCGTTTGCTTTATCACTGCGGGTTTCGCAATCATCTAAATCGGACCATGGTATTGTGTCTCGATAATGCACGGAAAAAAAATCCTGCCTGGCAAATCACGGTACAAAAAAAAGTTTCTTGAATTTCAAGATCAGGTCTTGGGTCTCACGGAGAATGCCAACGAGGACTGAGTCTTGAAATTCAAGAAACTTTTTTGACTGTGTAAACACTTGTTTTATGCTACCAGCATTATCCTGGCACTAATAATTGATTTGTTTCTCATCTGTCAGAATTTCGTGGCCAGGCATAAAAATCTTTTTGCCTATAGCTAAGAATGTTTAGTTCTTGCTGGTAAAAAGATTTAGGGCTGCAAACCTTTGGCCTGAGGACCAAACGTTTTAGTGCCCGCGGCGAGATTTTTTTTTTCCTCAGAATGTAAACGTAAAAGCAATTGGTTTATTAGAACGCTATATCGCACCGGTTGGTTTCCCCTGCCGCCCGCTCCGCATCGTGTAGTAAGGACCTAAACGCTGGACAGCGGCCCCGCGCCCTCGCGCCCCCGCGGGCGCAGGGTGGCCCCGGCCCGGCCCGGCCCCGGGGATTAACAGCCGCATCAAATAATTACGTCCGTGAAAACGGAGCACAATGGGTGGTGGGCCGGTGGTGCCGGGCCGGGGGGCGGGGCGGGTGCGGGTGCGTGCCTGGCGTTGATGACAGCATGACGGCTGGGGGTGCACCGGTGTGGCGGGGCGGGGCGGGGCGGGGCGGGGCCCTCGGGGGGCGTGGTGCGGGGCGGCAGCAGGGATCGGCGGCGCCCTGCTCCCCCCATGTTCCCCTGCTGCTGTCCATGATCTGGACGTTTTCGAAACAAATCGCAGCAGCAGGTCAGTGCCTCGCAGTGGCGCTACAGGCGGCGGCGGCGGCGGCAGACCCGGGGCGGGAATGACAGATGTGGCGATGGGGGTGTCTGCTGCCTGCAGCAGCGCCGGCCCGTGTGGCGGCACGGCGGCGCAGCCCCGAATATATTAACCCGCGGCGGCGAACTTTTGAAAACTTCGCTGAAAGATTTATGTTGTGTAAAGCTCAGTTTAATTATTTTTATTTTGTCTTAAATAGAAGGGAAGTGGAATCGCTACCCGCGATTTACCCCACGGTATTTTGTTTATTAGCACGCGCCGCCACCTGCTCATCGCTGGCCTTTATGGTCCTGCGTCCCCCCCTCCCCCCCCTCTCCACCGCACGTCGCGAATCAAACGCGTGGAGCTCGCTGCCGCTATTTGGGCCCCTGTAATCACAGGTTGTTCCGTGCCGAATACGCCAATAAGTCGCTGTCGCCTCGGCGTGCCTCGGGTACCCCCCCTTACCCCCCTACCTCTCTCCCCTTCCTCCCGCCGCCGCAGCCCCCGCCATCCCGCCCCATGTCAGGTAATTAACCGGCCGCATGCGGCGGAAAATGAGATGGGGATAGAAATAATAAAATTTTTAAAACGGAATAAGGGACTAAGACTAAGCGTTGAAGTTAGCGACGCGACGGAGGTCCTGCCAATTCCGATGAGCGGCGCGGGCGCCGTGCTGAGACGGATGCGAGGCAGAGGTGCCTTATTGAAATCTGCTTTGTCTTCATTCGGAACGTGAGGAAATTATTTGTGTAACTTTAACTGTCTTTATATTTTTTAGCGTTTAAAGTAATGACGCGTCCACGAGGTTTTATTCTACCCTCCACCATTGGAGAGTAGCGGATACTTCGCGTCACTCCGAGTTTTCAATGCCCATTGCAGCGCGGACTGCCGCCGCTCGCCCCGCCCGCTCCCTCACCTGCGCCCTCATTAATGCCCTTCCGGTTCTTGATGTACTTTTTGTGCACTTCTGTCGTCCTTTATAAACCCGCCGCTCCGGGCGACAGCCGCTCTCGATGCAAAAATATACAACAATAAACCTTTTCGGGGAGAAACGCTATAAAAACTGCACGGCAGTAGTATTACGGGGGGAAAAAGTGCCGTTTGTTAGTATACAAAAACGATCTGCATCTGGTTGCTACACGACCATTTTCCCGGTTAGAAATTAAACACGATTCCAATAAAAAGATCTCTTTTCTCGAGAAAAAAAGGGATGCAATGCAAGAAACCCGCGTTCGGTGATCTTTTTATACGATAAACGCTGGGCGCTGAGCTCGCCTCGCCTCGGCGGCCTGACCCACTTGGCATGTTTGAGTTGCAGCAATAATTGACTGGAATAGCATGTGTTCAACTACCAGCCTCATCAGGCGCCCCGCCCGCCTCACACGGCCCGCCCGCCAAAGTGGACAATGACTAATCACTTGCAGAGGAAAAAATCAACAACGTGTCGGGGCGGGGTGGGGGAGGGCGTTCAGGGAGAGAGAAAAAGAAAGAAGTAGAGAGAGAAAGAGACTATGCCCCGTTGCCCCCGTGCCGCGCGCAAAACTTTAATGTGCCGAAACGTTACCGGAGGCTGGGCTGGTCAGGGGGGTCGCCTCTCCTCTGCTCGCCGGGACGACCGGTCCCGCTCTAATGGATCTGCATCAGTTTGCTTTTGGCAACACGCCCGGCCCCGGCCAGACCCGACCCGCTCTCTAGCCTCCTCCTGGTCACATAGGGGTGGTTTATGACAGTAATGAGTGCGAGCCGGACTGGGGAGGTACGGGGACTCGCCGGACAGAGAGAGAGAGAGAGAGAGAGAGAGAGAGAGAGAGAGAGAGAGAGAGAGAGAGAGAGAGAGAGAGAGAGAGAGAGAGAGAGAGACCCAACACCTCTGTCGCCCCCGTGTGTCCAACACCCCTGAAATCCCCTGCTCCTCGCTAAACCGCTTTCATGTAGGGGACGACCGAGGGTTTAAGGAGGGAGAGGGAGGGGCTCAAAATTGTGAAATGGTCGCCGCCGCTACCTTTTTCAGTTTCTTGAGTGAGAATAACCACTCTCCAAGCATTCGCCGTCAGACTCATAATATCCTAATGCAGCCATTAAAACCTTTTTGCTGTGTGGTCCGGGTGTGCCCCCCGCCGCGCCCCGCCCCGCCCCGCCCCGCCCCGCCCCCTGGGCCCCTGCTCCGGCCTGGCCCGGCCCGGGTCACAGAGTGGCCGCCCAGCCGATAGTGCACTGGCCTGCCCGGGCTGGTCTCTTTGTTGGGCGCCGTGCCTTCTCTGGTTTCGCCCCTGTGATGTCGTGCCGACACGTGTGCGGGGCGGGGCGGGGCCGCCGGTCGCTACTGTGTGCAGTCATGTCCTCCGGAAGTACTGGAAGTGCGCGGGGCGGGGCGGGGCGGGGGTGCCGTCGCCGAAGCGGAAGGAATACGAACATAGCAGGAGATCCTGCGTGCTGGCCGTGCTGGCCTCATGCGCCGCGCGCTTGTCTTCCTACATCGATACGGCGGCGGCGCCTCTCGCTCGCTCGCGCGGCCTTCCACTTTATGGCAGAAAATGTCGGTGTTATTGGTGGCGGGCGGCTGTCTCCGCACGCACCCGTTGCAAGCGTAGCATAGTTTTCTCAAGCGGACAACCATATCTTGAGACAGCAATTTTACGGTTTGTGATGACCGAAATTTTGTATTGCACTGTTAAACAAAGTGTGCAACTGCTCAACACTTGGACGTGTGCAACTTCCAGTCCAACACGCCAGTTGTACACTTGTAAGTGTTCAACTCGACAGTTGTGCACTTGCAAGTGTTCAACAAGGGAAGTGTTGCACGCGGCGGTTGAACACTTGCAAGTGCACAACTGTCGAGTTGAACACTTACAAGTGCACAACTGGCGAGTTTGACACTTGTACGTGTTAGACTGGAAGTTGCACACTCAGTTTATCAGCACTCGAAAAACAAAGGTGCTATCTAATGCCTTTGAAAGGCGTTAGTGAAATAGTGCCTTTAGAAAGGCGCTATCGCCTCCCAAAGGTGCTATTTTTGGCCCTAATCCTGCCTTTACAAAGGCATTAGTGCAGTAACACCCCAAAAAATTCAATAGCACCCCAAAAAGGGTGCTATATAGCACCTTTGTTTTACCAGTGAGTGTGACCAAAGCAGTAATATTGCTGTCTCCACCATGTTTCTTTGGTTCTCCCTTAGGTAACCATTGCGATTCTTGGTAGGTTGGTGCACTGGGAAACACATCTGAAAGTTTTGTACACCTCGCAATTTAGAAGAATTCAGAAAGAGTTATTTGAAATTCGGAAAATTTCAGAAAAATTCGGAGATATTCAGAAAAATTGATAACTTGGTAAAATCTATAGAATTCTAAACAAAACTCAAGCAAAAATTCACTTAAAAAATCACAAAATTTGCACACAAATTCAGGGTTGTTTTCCCCTTGGATTTCCCCATAGGTGGCGTTGTCTTCTCCGCAGCGGAGCGCGGTGGCTGACCACTCATGTATGGTGCAACCGCTATAGCGTCACATACAGCCATATGATCCCCATGCGGCGGGCTGTTGTCTTCCTCCTTCCCCATTGGGGACTGGACTGCCACCCCAGATGAGTCGGGCGCGGCGGGGCGCGGCGAGGCGCGGCGGGGCGGGGCGGGGCGGGGCGGGGTGGGGCGGGGTGGGGCGGGGCGGGTCGGGGCGCGGCGGGGGAGCAGCGCGTGGCGAGGAGGGACGGCAGCAGCGCACTCTGGGGATTAGAATATCAATCAATATCGCTGCGGGAAGCAACGTAAACAGCGCCACGGGATCTGTTTATGATGATTATTTGTTGTCCCAAACCGCCGCGCCACTTCGGCCCGCCCCGCGGCCCGGCCCCGGCTCCGGCTCCGGCTCGGGCCGGCCACGCTCCGCCACCACCACCCTCCCGCGAGGGTGGCGAGGCTCACACATTTAGTTAAGCCGCGGTCGAGGGTAATGGGCGTTTTTCTCCCTCTCTCTCTCTCTCCCTCTGCTCTCGGTTTCCCTTTTGGAATTGAATTTTCGAAGGAGTGGTTAAATTAAGTTAAGAGTCGTTTAAATTTGCTCGCAGTGCTGATGAAGGTTTTTGCCGTCTCTCGCACACTAAGCTTGATGAATTTGATTAGTGTTGCGGGGAGCACACCGTGTGCGCAATAAATTGTGTAATGTTGATGTCAATTCTCTTATCCGTTTTCTTTCCTTGATTATTTTTTTCTTTGCGAACAGCATCAGGTAGAAATAACATCAACGCACAACTGCGTGCCGTTTTATCGTCTGCAAGGTGAAAAGGATCTGGCGTAATTGGCGCTCCCCCGACACATTTGGGGGCGGATAGCAATCATCAAAGATTCTTCGCCGAAATGAGTTTGGGAAAGGCAATCGGATTCACACAAAGGAGCGCCCTCTGGTCCCGACTGGTGCAGATACCGGGCCCACCTATGGGGGCATGTCATTTTTCTGACCTACTTTGCACGTCGTCTCGTCCCAGCAGCGACCTTTAAAAATACTGACGGTGTTGAAATGTTTGTTGAGTCGCGGAATGAAATGAAGGGGAACGTCATAATGTTGAACTGCCCTACTTTTGCTCCACACGCTCCGCAGCAACGAGCTTCGCAGAAGTGCTGTGCAGTTGTGCGCGCACTCTAGGTGATCGGTGTAGCGTTGACCTCCTCACACCTCCGGACAAAGACCTTACCCGCTCATCCGTGTGAGAGGGAGGGCTTAAAGAGGATTACACTCGGTGTACTTGTCCGCCGTGTCCTAACAGACCTCCCCCCAATTGTGCTCACGGATTACAACTGGAGTTGGTGTGTCATTTTCACGGATCGCGGGCCATTTCTGGGACCTGGCTGCCCATTCATCGTCCCGGCCCGTCCTGGCCGTCCGCTGAGTGTTTTGCGAATATGGGCTCCGCGCGATTGCTCCCCCTGCTTTATTGTCTCCATTTACTTGGCGTCCGTAATTTTCCGGAGATTTACACCCGGTAAACGTACAAGCTTTCTCCTACTAGATGATTTTTCTTGTAAGGGCATACCTAGCTCGGTTTTTGCGTGCTATGAAAACAGGCGGGAAACGGCCAAACTCATCGCGGTTTTTTTTCCTTCTATATATTTTTTTGTTTCTTTTTTTTTTCTACATCCGGCAGCTTCTCATTCACCCCTTTCATTCACAAGCCCCGGTTTGTGTGCGTGATACAGCCCTTATGAATATCGATATACCTGGCCGCACCGTCTCTCACGCCAGATTTTGTCTGCTGGACGAAGATGGGTGAAGAAAATGAGGATATATCTGGTGTTTCTGAGGTTCGATACGCCGGGCCGGGGGGTTAGGACGGGCCCGACGGCGGTCGACCCTTGTGGTCGGGTCATGCAGGGGCCCCGCCACCTTGGGCCCCGCCCCGCCCCGCCCGGCCCCGCCCCGGGGACCCCGGGGGCACAAGCCATGAACTCATCATCGCTAGACCGCCACGCCACGCCGCGCCACGCCCCAGAGCTTGCGGTCATGAAATGTGTTGCACCTGTGGGGCTCGGTATGATATCGGGTATGGAACACTTCGCCTCGGCTCGGCAACCCTCTACCTCGTGCCAATGTCACTGTGAATAAAACGTTCTTAAATTTACGACTCTTTTTTTGTAATTTGTGATTACGACACAGAGTTGTAAATTTACGAGAGCAGTCGTAAATTTAAGACAGCAACTTCTTACTCGTCAAAGAAATTAAACTAAGTCGACACATGTTGTAAAAAAAAAGTGTCATAACAATACAACAGGAATTTGTAACTTCACGATATATTTATCATGGAAAATTTTCCCGCATAACCCTTACGAATATTTTTCGCGGTGGTTTTTCATGTTTCTTCCTCATCGGTGGTTGTTTCAGTTTTCAAACATCGACGTAGCCAGACAGGCTGACCGAAAACGATATCATACAGCTATCTCTCTATCTCTGGAAACCAAACAGAATATTTTGTACGCGGTCTTCTGCAGGAGCATGTGTCTGGGCGGTCGGTGAATCAATCACCAAATTAGGGAGCAACAGATGTTTCTCATGCCTTTGATTTCTCCGGCTGAGGCTGTCGGCGGAGTGTATTGCGATGCGCATCTGCCGTGTGTAATTGATTTGGTTTTCGTCTCTTTTGTTTCTCGTCTCGTCGAGGTAAATGATGCGAGCACTACACTGTCCAGCTGAGGATACTAAATCGTACATTTTTTTTAGAAAGAAAAAAAAAGTTTTCTCTGAGAACTTTTGCTATAATATTTTCATGTTTTCAAATTATTTTTTTTAATGCTCTGCTCAGAGATAGATGCGGTGGCGACACGCTCCTCGGCCCTAAATTTTGTTCCCAACGGGGATCCTGAACGGCGGGTCATATAACGGGCTGTGACACACTGCCGACACGTGTCTCGACGCGTGGTGGGAGGCGTGAATCATCCGCCCTGTCAGGCGGGGCCGAACGAGATTTGATTTAAAAACCACCAAAGCAAGCTTCTTTTTATTAAAAAGGTAGATAGCGGAAAGTTTTTTTTTAAAAAAGTATTCCTTCAAAACAGGAGTGTGTTTGACTGTTCACCGCGAGAAGACAGACGGCGCGCCGTGCGGCCGTAGCCTCGCAAGGGGCTCCTTTTTTGTCCGCATACGCCGAGGCGCGCGCGGCGTCTGCTCGCGCGCCCTTCCCCGCCACGCCCCGCCACGCCCCGCCCCGCCACGCCCCGCCACGCCGCGGCGACAACGTTGTTGGCGTCGCGACGCTTTCGGGACAAATCACGACGCTAATCGTCGGCCGTCATCGACAGCGGCGCCAAGCAGACGGGCCTAACTACAGCGCGCGCGTGCCGGGGATTCCAGGGCCACCGCAGAAAAGGCTACTGCCGCGCCTGTGAGCCTGCAAGGGCCTGTGAGGGGCCTGTGAGCCGCCTGCAGCGAGATGAGTCATCTTGATCAAAAGCAGCAGCAGAGAGAAAGAAAAGACGCGCACGCGGGGAGGCGAGGCGGGGGCCGTGGAGGGGGGGGAATTATTGTGTTGGCGCAAAATAGCGAGAAAAACAAACGGCGGCTCTGTCACGCCTATTTATACGTCATCTGTCATGAGGGTAATGGAGGCGGGCGCGCTAATGCCCCGCAGGGCCGCAGGGCCCCGCGCACCCGGCGCGGCGTGAAACCTCCGATTATAAGAAGACACGTCGACGTTATTATTCACTAGGCATCTGTCGATCACCCCTTCTCGATTAAAACAAGAAAGAGGCTCTTCTGGTACAGGTCGAAAATTGTTGCAGATGAGCGATGCGCGTTTGCCGCGCGATATAACCCTTGCTGAAGTTGAAGTTGTATTGCCACATACCGCGAAGGGCTGCAGCCCATTGGGCCGGGTGGCGGGTGGCGGGTGGCCCGTGCGCGCCGAGGGTCGTTGTGGGCCGGCTGAGCTGCTGTACTTTCCGGATGAGTTTGTTTCGATTATTCGCGACACTGTGGCGTGCCGGGGGCCGGGGCCTAGCGCGCCCCAGAGCAGCCGAGGCGTGACTGTAAACCCGCGCCGCATAGCACGCTACTCGCTGCTTGCCCCCCCCCCCCCTCTCTCTCTCTCTCTCTCTCTCTCTCTCTCTCTCTCTCTCTCTCTCTCTCTCTCTCTCCCTCTCCCTCTCCCTCTCTCTCTCTCGCTCTTCGCCGCCCCGACGCGTCTGGGCTGTGCCCCTGCCCCTGCAGGGTTGGTCTGTCTGGCCTTTCATCTGCTGTCTTGGGCTCGCGTTCCCTTTGTCGGTCGGTCGCCGTGACGGCTGATGCCGGGTAGAGTTGCCCCCCCAAAAAGTATCCAAGGGCCTCAACACTCTGGCTAGTCCAAGCATGGCATGTGTGGATCAAGCATACGGCCCTTGATGCAAGCAGTAAACCATTGCTCAGATCCCGCATTGATGCGTAGATCTCCCATTAGATGCCAGATTCAAAGATACTATTTTAGACACAGCACGCATTGGTGCGGTTGCCATAGTTCTCGCATCAAATTGTGCTCGAATCAAAAATACTTTTCTCTTCATGCACTTCGGGGCTGGCAAAGAGCGGGCAACCATGTGTTTCTATCCTTCGCCTCTCTCTCTCACGCAACCTTGCCACTTCTCTACCCACTCTGTCGGAGACAAACGAACGGCCTCGGGCGGGAAAAATGTCGTCGTTGGTAGATCCGCTTTGACTGCGGCAAATACGACGAGAGACTCGAATTAGCCAATTATCCCGAGGCTGCGTCACCTTCAACAAAGGGGCAGGAGGAGCGCGGGGCTGGGCCGGGGCGCCCGTCGCCAAATACGCATGCCTGCGCCGCTCCGCCGGGGCGGGGTGGGGCGGGGCGGGGACCCGGCCACTCCACGCCGCCACCCCTCGGGCCGCCCCGCCCCGCCCCGCCCCGCCCCGGGCGTCGCGGCCCCGCCCCCTGTCAGCGGGGCGCCTGCCTGCCTGCCTGTGCCCTCCTCTTCCTTGGGTCGATTCCCTTTCTGGCGCCTCTCCCACCTACCCCTCGCTTCCGTGCTCCTCCCCCACTCCCTCAGCTAGGGACTTACTGTAGTTTTCCCATTTTGCTCTATTTTGTACTCTTACGAAGCCGCGTCAAAGCTTTGTGCCGGACAGGATTGTGGAATAAAACGAATCTGCAGTTTATTCGTATCTGGTCAAGGCGCAAGTGCGCAGAAATAAATAAATAAATAAATAAGTGTAAGAACTTGTGATGCAATTCCTTCCCTTCCTCTCTTTCTCTTCTCTCTCTCTCTCTCTCTCTCTCTGTCTCTCTCTCTCTCTCTCTCTCTCTCTCTCTCTCTCTCTCTCGCACATTCACTGGCCCCGCCCTCTTATCGTCAAGAGAGATCTCCTCGTCCTCGCAGTGTGGCGAGTGGCGGGGCATGCCGTGGTGGGGCGGGGCGGGGGGGGGTGGGGCGGGGCGGGGCGGGGGGCGGGCCAGGCCTCGCGAGGAAAGGGAAGCCTCATGATTTCGGGAGCAGCGAACCACCAATTGGCTATTCCTGTGCCGCGGAGCTCGCGGGGTGTGAAAATGATTACATCGGGCGGGGGGCCCCGGCCGCGCCGCGGTCACACGCAGCTGAGTCGTGGGTGCCAGAATATGTATATGAGCGAGTGAGAGGGGAAGAATACAATTCTTACGCGGCTGCGACTAAAATGTCTGGGTATTTTTGGGAGGATAGGGTGGGTACCGCGACCCTCTGGCGGCCGCGCGGGTGTACATCCGCGTAAGTGTTTTCGAACGCGGCGTTATTTACCGCACGGAGGCGCTGCAGCGCCCGCAGCGCGCTCTCCTGGCAGTCGATCGAGATACGCAACAAATTTATGACGCGAGACGTCGTGATCGACCATTCGATAGGGAGTGGGGCGGGGAGCGGGGCCGACCGCCGTCACTACCGAGCGAGAGGCTGTTAATGATAATCGGGCGCAAAGGGGGCTGCCGAGGAGGAGGAGGAGGAACAATAGTTTTGGACGGCTATTTAAATCAAAACGCGCGGCCGCCGGCGTGACATTCTCCGAAACCAGCCGACGGCGGTGTGTATTTCTCTCTCGTGCTCCATAGTGAAACGCGCCAAAGCGGCTCGTAAATCTGCAGAAATCTGCGCGCCGCGCACTATGAACTTTGCCATTGGGAGACCACGAAGAAGTACCACACGCAGAGAGCAGGCTCAGTGACGGAAAGGGTTTCCGGAGTCGCACTAGTTCGGTATAACGCCGTGCCTCGGGCACTCGTACAGCCGCGCGCGCGCACACGCAGCAGGGCTGAGCTCAGCGCGGTGTTTTACGGGTTGCCGGGTCAGCCCGGAGCGCCCGCGGCTGTAAACACGAGTGTTTATGGGTCTCCTCAGCCCGAGCCAGAAAGAAACGAAAGCGAGTAAGAGAGAGAGAGAGAGAGTGAGAGAATTTGCCGAGCGGCGCAGATCACGTGAACAAGGCGCAGGCGCACAGTGGGCGGAAACGCCGAAAACACGGGATTAAATACTTTACTGAGTCGGATCGTTCTGGTATTATGCATTTTGACTAATTTTGGGGTGCTCTTTCCAATGGTGAACAGCAAAATCATGTGCGAGAATGGTAAATAGGGGTTTTGAGCAAAATTTCTTTTCCAAAAATGTCAAAAAATTTAATTTGGATACAAGTGTGTTTATTTAGATCACAGTTTGATAAATTTCAAATTTAAAACAGATCACATTGTGAGAAACACAAAAAAACAAGTTATTTTGTGGCAAAAAATAACATAACTGTTGTATGAGCATGATAACACTAGCAAAACAAAAATGAACTATCAAGACTTGAGTCACTTTACAAAAATTAGATTATTATTGCAAATTATTATTATTATTAATCTACATTTCCTCATCGCTCTCCTGATCAAGAAGGAAGCGTGATTGGTCATAGCTTTTCTCAGGACCGATTAACATTGCAATGACCTGATTGTCTAATCTTCCCTTTGGTTTCACAGGTCTTCTAAGTGAGGCAATAACTGGATCAGTATGCACTAAAAGACCCTTGAATAAATCAGTCATTGTTTGTAGCCTCCCTGTTTTTCTTGTATGGTGAAGTCTGTAGTATCTGACAATTTTGTGGCTAGACTCAAGTGGCTCTTCTAAAAAAGGAAGGGAAAAATTTTTTTTTTTTTTTTGAGTCTTTATGCATAAAGAAAAGTTCTAAAATACATTATGGAACAGTTAATAAAATGAACTCTTACCAGATAGCATTCCAATAGGCACAGGGAGAGTTTCAATCATTGCAGCTCCATGAATGAGTGCTAAGTGAATGGCAGATGGCATATACCACCATTTATAAGTATCAACTAAATCTCTTGCCAACTGAATGCAATATTTATGAAAGACTTCAGTGTTAATTGCATAGCCAGAGGACAAAGTTCTCATTACAACTTTGCACCTGATTAATAGGGTCATGTCCAAACCAGTAATATCAGAAACCTGCAAAGAAAAACAGAGGGAAGTTTTAGTGGATGTTAAAAATATAGTACCTTTAAATTTTTTTTCTCTCTTTTTTTTTTCCAAACATGTACCTTCACATGATTGTCAAAAAATCTACGGGCATTATTTCCCGTATTTGTATTTCCTCCTCTGCTAGAGGTTTGGTCTATCAATAAGCCTATTTCATCTTTAAAACGCTTGCAGATATACTTCCGTCTTCCATTAATAGCTGCGGTCTCTTCTGGAGTATATTTGCCATAACATTTTTCGGCAACTCCTCTTCTTGTAGCAATATTCATAAAATATTCTAAAAATCTAATATTTAAATGCAATACTGAGAGACCATAATTTAGAGCAGAAGTGTCACATTCCCTTAATAAGACACCATCAATATTGTTCATTTGGGCTGGAGTTGCCTTGCAAACATTACACGTTGCACTGCCAGTTTCAGTCATTGCACTCGTAACTTTCCCATCTACCATAGTTAACATCACAATATGTTTGACAGAGAACTCTTTTCCATTTACTGTAATTTTGGTCTCTTGTAAATTATCTCTAGCTTCAATCAGTTCTTTGGCTTTGTTTTTTATAAAGGCAGCTGATTCTTTGGTGAATTCTAATTCTAGAGGGCGACAATGCACTATTGATGATGGCTTACAGTTCATCCATAAAACTTTAACATCCTCTGAAACACACCAAACAAAAACAGATATAATTAGGTTTTAATGATAGTAAAATTATTGAAATGTCTAAATTATGTATTCACTTACCTAACATTTCATTCCTTTGGTGAAGCAGAAGTGGGACTAGAGCTGTGAGGACCATATTGCTGTCACTGGCCTCTGGAAAGTCTTTCCACACTTGATTGTATTGTGCTGGGTTTGCTGATCCATCAAATCCAATTTTTGACACCAGTTCAAGTTTATTACCCTCTAATTGGTCACTGGTAAAAACTTCCTCTTGCACGGACGCTAATCTTGAAACGGTATGATTTAACATGTCTTGAAGACTAACTGAAGCCTTTTGTTCGGATATGCTCAAATTAGAAGGTAGACACTGTAACTGCGAAGCAAATACACACATACTTATTTAGATACATGAAAATGGTGACTTAGTATGGAATAGAATGGTGCCATAAAGAAAAAATACCTTGCAAGCTGATAACTTTTCATAGCTGGGAAAGACTTTGCAGTTTTTGTCATTAAGCCGCTGCCTATTTAAAATGTATTGTTCTTTTGAGAAATCGCATTCAATTTGATGAACAACAGCTTCCTCTAGCGTAAACTGCTTAGGAGAGCCATCATCTAAATTTCCACTTGGAGTCCGCTTGATATTACTAATGTTCAGGAAAATAAGGCTCACAGTTCGAGGACTTGACTTTAATACTTTCTGAACTATCTTTGCTTCAGTAGATTTTCCCTTTTCTCGCAGTTTAACCTCTGCAGCAAAAGCTATTTCATCAACATCCTTTGAATCTCTCATTTCTTTGGTTCTTTTACGCTTGCTGTCCTCTTTTAAATTACTAAAATCTCCCTCCTGAAAATAATTATTTTGAATTAACATTGTATAAAAGTCGGCACAGATTCTATGAACAAGATAAACAAATGCTTTACCTTTGGACGGCCTCTTCTACTCGGGCCTGCTGTATCTGTATTGCATGATTGAGTTGAACAACTGGAACCTGGCTGTGGGCTGACAGGTACATCAGGAAATGTTTCAGTCCCACTGAGCCACAAGCGATTTTTCTCCAGGAAGAGACTGTTCTTGTGACAGACTGCAGAACTTCTGTAACTTCTGTTGCAGTAAGCTAAAAATCTCTGAAGGATGATCCTCACTTTTTTGTCCCATTCGGTAGTAAAGTTTTGACCATTAAGCTTATCTAGAGAAAGTAACAGAAATCGCAGGAATAGGTGGGTTTGTTTTCATTATAACATAACCTCTCAAAATGCGACACAAGCAGTTCGTGTTTCACGAAAACTTACCAAACACAAACTTCACAAACTGTTCCATTGCATCGGATTGTGACTTAAAACCGTAATAGGCGTTCCACAACTCCAATCGACTAATGGAAGGCATTTTCGGCTGATTTCAATAAACGTAAACACCGAACGATGGTTGCGCGCAGACCGCTGGCACTGGAGTGAGCGTCGGCTGGTCGAGCCGGCTCGACTGTCATGGCGACCGGCCCGCTGCGGAAAAACCCGTGCAGCCCGATAGTAAAAACGCCCGCATTCGCAGAATCGGACGTTTTCGGACGAGATCTATTTCCCCCCCAGTGGAATACAGTTAAAGCTATTTTTCAAACGTAGAACGAGCATCGGGTAACGTCGGGTTCGTAACTTATCTCAAATATACTGAGGATCTTTTTGCATTTTGCTGCCTCTCATATTTATTGTTATTTTAACTGCACTGTGACATGTAGAAGCAAATACCAGTAAGGAAATGAGAGTTCAAAGTGTAAAAAGTCGAGAAATACATCAGGCTCCACTGACATGGTGTCTTTTTGTGTTTTTTTGTGAAATCAGAAAAACCCTTGCATCGCTCAACTTTCACGCAGATCGCGTTACCTACACTTTGAATTATTCCTGCGCTGCTCCTAGAGTGAAAATGGACATTCGGTCTTCAGAACCTGGTGCTTTGATCCCTTTTCTTTTAATTAAAAATGCTGGGAAGTCCGAAAAAAAAAGTTTGAAAATCGGAATTAATCCCGTGTTTTTGGCGTTTCCGCCCACTGTGAGGCGCCCCTGCGGCGGGGGAGCAGCGCCTCGCTCGCCGGTGTTGTCTCATACACCCGCGCACGTCCATAATTTCGTTTCGAACGAAATGCCTCTTTCCGAACGTTTTGCTGTGTAAATAACAATTCGTTGCAGTGGATTTATCCATCCTCCCTGGCTCTCGTGAAATGGCGCCAGGCAGGCGGATACATGAGTGGCGCGGCAACAAGTTGGACGGCCGGGCCCTCCTCCCCCCTCCCCCTCTCCCCCCCGTTTCCCTTCGCCACGCCCCCGGCTGCCTCTCTCATACTGCGAGGACCGCGCCGTGGCCGTGCAGCAGCTCTTGACGCGCCGTCAGTCACGTGGTCGCCGCCAGGCCGCGAGTCTCTTCTCCTATTGGCGGAGCGGGGCGGGGACTACAAAAATCTATTCACCGCGGCGCGCTAGCTTGTCAGCAATGGCACAACTCGTTTAGTCTGACATGTTTTGTGTGTGTGTGTGTGTGTGTGTGTGTGTGTGTGTGTGTGTGTGTGAGAGAGAGAGAGAGAGAGAGAGAGAGAGAGAGAGAGATAGTGTGTTTGACCTCGTATGTCCGGACAAAATTTTATTTCTGCCTGCCCCCTGGCTGACGCGCGCGCCGCGCTGCTGAGCGTCGTCGTTTGATGCCGTTTTACGATTTCGGTGGTGTAGAGCCTCTCAGAGGGCGAGTGGGCTGTGTGAGGGCGTCCCGCCACAGTGTGACGGAAAAGCGACGAGCGCGCACAGCGGTTATGAACTTGGCAAACAGCGGGTGGGTGCGGGTCGGGTGAGTGCGGTGGCTGCGTGCCCTTTGGACCGTGACACTCATCGTAACCCAGAGAGAGAAAGAGAGGTCTCTCGAGAGGAGAGAAGAGGTTTGAAACTGAAGGCGGAGCCTCCAATTTTGCGAACGACGCTTATGTATTTTTCGAAATTTTTTTCTTCCCGTCTGCCCTCTTGCTGCCTCGCGCGCGTCTTTTCGCCGATGCTGCTGCGCTAAGCACGCCAGCAGCAGCCCGACCCGAACCTCTTTCTCCACCAGTTCGCAGTACACCTTTTTTCCTCGTCTGCTGCGGATTTTTATGTTATTATTATTGTGCGCAGCTGCGTATTGCTGTCGTCAGCTGATGGGAGATAGAGTAGTGCTCTTTTATTGACACCTGTCATTCGCCTGGACACGTCTCGTCACGTGCGGCCGGCCGGTGCTGCTGTTGATCTCGAGATCTGGACCGGGCTGTGTGTGTGTGTTTGTGTGTGCATGTGTGTGTGAGTGTGTGCGTGTGTGCGTGCGTGTGTGTAAGCGCGCGCTTTACTTATGAAAAAATAAAGACATTATTTTTTTATCGTCATTGTGTCATAATTTTCTGGAAATAACGCAAGTCCAGCAGGTCCTGCCGATAACGCGAGGAGCTACTTTGTGTTGTGACATCACAATCATCACCAGCCGGCACATTTTTTAAATAATTATTTTTTTTGTAAGTTGCGTGTTTTAATTGAAAAGCTTGACCACATGAGAGCCACAAGTGGCCCGCGAGTGGGGACACGACACGACATTCCCGGAAAGGGGAGAGCCTCTCCCGGCGCTGCGCTGAATGGGGTTGTCACGCTGTCGCCACGTCGGCTGAATGAGGGTTGGCAGATTACCCCTAAGCCTCTCACGAGTCCGAGTCCCCTCAGTTTGTTTTCCTTTCTGGTCACCGGCCCCATTCAGCGGCCGCAAGGAGGAGGGCCGGACAATAAGCCAAAGGGCTGTTTGCTTTTCGCCAGGCGTTCCGCGAATAACCTGGAGCCGCCCGCCAGCCGCCGCTGCGCGCTAATGTGCGAAGTGCGAATAGGGGCCGAGCACCGAGCACATCATCACCATCATCATCATCCCAGAGAGGTATAGGCAATAAGTAGCCCAAATGCAGCGGAGTAAAGCGGGCTGCATCTGCGCCTGCCTGCTGGAGAGCTCACTCGCGTGGGTGTTGCCTAGCAGGGCTCAGGATGCAGCCCGCAGTTCGAAAAATCATTGTACAAAACAATCATTTAAAAAATCGTTGAAAAATCAAAAGAAAAATAAAATCAAAAAGTAGAAGAAATTTTTTTTAAAAAATCAAAACACAAAAAAATTAATGTACATTTTTGCATGATGAGTTACCCCCCCTCCTCCTCGGATGCGGCCCAGCTCACTCCCCTTTGCTTCGGCTACTTTGTGCCTACTTTTCTGGCAACATTGCACTGCGGGCTGACGTGCCGCGCGGGGCCGGAGGGGATGAAGTTGGAGGCCTGAGGCAGAGAACGCAACACAACAGAGAGGCGCGGGTGAGAGCGAGAGAGGGGCGCGGCCGGAGGAGAGAGAGAGAGAAAGAGAGAGAGGTTGGGGCCTAAGTGCTTCTCGGAAAAAATAAACCGAGGCGGAGAAGAACGAACAGTGGTGCGCCTCTCCGCGGCGGAGAACGAGTATCCCATCGCAGCTGTGAGAGGTGATGGTGCGAGGAGCAAAGCAGAGAGGCGGGGCTCAGAATGTGTGCGAGGAGGAAGAGGGAAAGGAGATGGGGTTAGATCGCACGGCACCGAGGGGCGGATCCTACGAGTAAAAGGAGAGTGGCCGCACGACCATTTCTTTGCCTCTTGCAATCACGTCCCTCGCCTTCACCCCTCGCGTCTCTCTCTCCCTCCCCCCCATTGTGCGCGCATGTGTGCGACAGTGCGAAGGAGAAAGAAGAGCGAACCTACTCCCCCTCCCACGCCACTCGCCTTGGTCGATCTCCCTCGGAAGTGCTGACCTCACAAGCTCCATCTGGAGGGGGTTGTTTCCGAAGGGCTCAGCAGCGCACCCCGAGCGGCGCGTCGTCGCGGGCTGTTACCGGACGGAAGGGACGAGCCGCGCGCGTCTGTGATTCCCTTTCAACATGTCTCTGATTTCCTTCATCATTCCCGCCACGTTTTTCTTCCTCCTCATCTTTTTCTCCTACCGCGGCGCGCGGCGGGCGGCGGGTCCACCGAGAGGGACGGAAGTCTGACGTCGTTTGCGCTGGAGGGGCAGGCGCCGGCGGGGCGGGGCGGGGCGGGGCGGGGCGGGCTGTGCCGGGGGCGTGCCCGTGGCGTGGTGCCCGTGGCGTGCCTCCGGGTGATTAATATGCAGTCGGACGGAGCGCCACCGCCTCGGCAGCAGCGCGACGCGGCAATGATAGCAAAGCTTCCCCGAACATCTCTCTGCTCCGTCGCGCCGGCTGGTGCTGGCTGCCCGGCTGCCCGGTGCGTACGTACCTACGTGAATGCAAACGAGTTCTACGAAGGTGTGCCCCCTGCCCCCCCCCCCTTCCCCTCTCCTTTTCTATCCTTTTGCTCGTCGCTTTGGCCGTATCGCAGCCGACCATCGCGCGAGGCGCGCGCGCCGCCGCGCCCGCAGGCCTGCAGCCCTGCTGCTCCTGCTGCTACAAGCACTTCTCAGCGCGGTCATTACCAATTGATTCCCCCCGTGATTATTGCTCGTATTTTTACAGAAGGACGTTGTTAGAAGTATATTTTCGTTTCAATTTGAATGACAGAGTGGCGGTGTGGCTCTCGTCTCGAGGCAGGGCTGGTGCCGGAGCCGGTGCCGGTCCCCTCGGCTCGGCCGGCCATCATCCCGAGCTAATTACTTGGGCCCCGGGCCGGGCCGGGCCAGCCCGGGCCTCCAGGAACAAAAGGAAGCGGGTCAGCCGCGCTACTGTGTGTGCTCTTGACTCGCCAGTCAAAGGGCTTTTATTATTATTATTTCTGTCGATGCGCTGCCGGGTGGCCAAAAGGGTCTTTTTGGAGCGAACGTGTATGTGCGTATGTGTGCGCCGAGGGGGAAACAACTCTCTGAAATTTGTGTGCACCTCGTGATTCAGTTAAATTAAGAAAAATCCCGAAAAATCCTGTAAAATTCTGAAAAAAAAATTCACAAAATTTTAAAAACAAATAAGTCAAATTCAAGCAGTAAATCACAAAAATGTAAAAAAAATTGTGCACCGAAATTGAGATTTGTTTCCCTCTCGGTGCGCGCGCGGCAGGAAGCGCCAGCGCGGCAGCAGAGACCAGCCGCCCCGCGCCGCCCCGCGCCGCGCGCGCCCGTATATGGTTTTAATTAAACGGGTCCGGAAGACACTTCGAGAGGGCCATCTTTCAAAACCGCAGACACGACGCGCTCGCCGCCAAAGCCCCGTCCGCGCATAAAATATCATTTATATCGACATTTACTCTTCACTTAAACCGGCGATTCGGCTCGTAATTTTAACGCATTAATGTGGGCAGGAGGGAAAGCCGGGGTGGTCTGTGATGTCAAATCACTAAGGACCTCCACCCTCCGGCGCACGCCTTACCCGAGAGACGAGAGGGTCGTATGCGTGGTACAGGTTCGAAAACAGATTCTCTGACTTTGAATCCTTGTGGCCCGATGCTGCTGGGGCCCGGGTCTCTCCGCGTCTCGACCCGACCCGCCACCCCAGTCAATGGATGTTATATGCACCGAAGCACGCAATGTGTTCTTTGGGTCGCTGCGTGTCGGGGGGAGCGCACGGCATATTCGTTCCAGAACAGGGCGGTCATTACGAGTTTCCTTCTTATTTCAAATGGCAAGAGCAACGAGGTTCATAATGGCAAAACACTCGGCAGATCAACCCGGTGGCTGCCGCCGCAAACAGGCGGGACCCGCGCTGTTTTAATTGCTGTTAGGGCCTGGCCTGGCCTCGCTCCTGGCTGCGCGTAGCCGCCACCGCGCTCGCCTTTTATGGGATCTCGATCCATGAAGAGCGTTACGTCGTCCTCCTATGAGAGTCCTGCTGAAGTGTCCCTCCCCTGTCCTGTGGAAGAGCGTTATGTCGTCCTTCTATGAGAGTCCTGCTGCTGAAGTGTCCATCCCCTGTCCTATGGAAGAGCGTTGCGTCGTCCTCCTGTGAGAGTCCTGCTGAAGTGTCCCTCCCCTGTCCTGTGGAAGAGCGTTATGTCGT